>CM024243.1:51433956-51558774 GCA_013421045.1 Propylea japonica
TTTTTTTAAATAATTTTTTCAATAGTATATTGAATAAACTATCTTTCACTCCATATTTTGATGAGATGATGAACAAGTCATCAACAAACATTTTAGTTAGGGTTGCTGGTAAAAGTAATTAGGAAATTGTTTCATCTTACACGAAATCCAAAACATTTTGAGCCACGATCCCATAGCTTACCGAAAACTTTTTTTAGAATCTGCTTCGAAACAAGAAATAACTATTTTCATGAAAAACTTTCAATCTCATTTTCATGTAATCAGCGTTCAGATGAAACTCCATCTCTGTTCTCATATAATACACTAGCAGACCCAACAGACGTTGTTCTGTATACACAAAAATTCATTCAATTCGATCCAGCCGTTTAGTTGCAGAGTAGATGAATAACCTAAATAACGACTACAGCGCCATCTGTTTATCTGATTTGTGATCATAAAACATACGGGCATCAGGCAATCCAAATAATTCATACATCCCTCACATTCGGAAACCTTCTCCTACCCGGCTAGTGCCTTCCTCGGAGACTCATTTTGGTGCGATTTCATTTTCAACCTGCCATATCTTTTGATGTATTCATCATAATTGAATGATATAGAAGGCAATTTCGTTCTAAATTAAATACTGAGTATGAACGACGTATTTAATTGGATAAGGATCAATAGCGTATTCATGAAAAAATACTCCCAAATAATGCATAATTTTGAGAAACATTCGGATACTTTTAAAAGGTGATACCGAGTAAACCTTGAAAGATAGATATATGCTATCGCGGACTTTTTTGTAGAACTATTGAAGGAGTATATTTTCGTCATACATTGTTTCCATGTAAGTCTTATGGTTTTTGCAGCGCACCTGAAAATAGCTGATTTTGGTACTCATATTTATTATCATTGAACTTATAGTAGGTTTCCTTAATTTTCTCGGGTGGAAAGTAAAGCTCAGGGATAATGTAGCTGTATAGCATTCTAAGGGTGAAAGAATTATTGAAATCGGTCCAGTAGCTTATGAGTTATACAGGGTTGGGATAAAGTTCGGCACCAAATTAATATCTTTAAAACGGAACGGACGATGATTTTGAAATTTGGCAGCTGAGTGTAATGGACCACAATGCATCTGATGAGCATATTTGCATTAATGAGATACTTCCGGTTTAACCGGAAATGACTAAAAAATTTTTTATTTAAATGGGACAGCCTGTATATTTCTGCAGATTCTGAAAGTGCACCTTGTTTCGGATCTGTCCATATCGGGGTCCATGTAAAAATTCTCTGTTAAAAGAAGAAATTAAGTCTTTTTGTACATTTGAGAAAAAATCCATTCAAATAGATAAATCGTTGTTATTTGTATCAATAGTGAGAAATAAAACGAAATATTTTGTAGTAGATAACTGTTTCTGCTTTTCATGACGTATTTTTATGAAAATCTATAAAAAGAAGAAATTCAGCTTTTACTAGTAGAAAAAAATAATTAGAAATAATTTAAAAAAAAATCATTTTGAATGTTAGAAGTGCTTGCCATTCACCTCCTGACAATATGCCAGTATATTAACAAATTCTTGAGTAACTTTTCTCAAGACTTCTCCATGTATTAATGCACATTCATCAAGAATCCGTTGTCTCAATTCTTCTTTTTACAGATAATTTTTACATGGAACCTGGTATTGACAGATCCGAAAAAAAGTGCTCTTTCAGAATCTGCAGAAATATACAGGGTGTCCCATTTAAATTAAAGAAATTGATGGCATTTCCGGTTAAACCGGAAGTATCTCATTAATGAGAATATGCTCATCAAATGCATTGTGGTCCATTACACTCAGCTGCCAAATTTCAAAATTATCGTCCGTTCCGTTTTAAAGATATTAATTTGGTGCCGAACTTTATCCCAACCCTGTATGTATAACCGTCAAATCAAAACGAATACAATTTCAAATGAAAATTTCACTCTAGACATACCACAGTCGGTTAATCTTTCACACAAAAAAGGTTGATTAATACCTTCTACCTACTTGAAATATGTGAATATCCCAACAGCTACAGATAAACTTATAAGGCCAAACGTGTATCCAAAAAAATAAATGCTAGTTTCAACATCTGGTGAAACAGTTATTATTTCTTTACAAGCAGAATAGTTCGACTTAGTCCAAGTGCCGTTCCACATGCAATATCTAGAAGCGTTTTCTGAAAGCGGCATTTGTTTGAAAGTTGTTCATAAGTTTTGCCATTTGAAAATGCGAAATTTGAAAAGTAATCTACTCTGGTGAGCATGACAAGATAATAAAAGCGATAAATTTCTTACCATAGATTGCTATGAATATTATTTTGAAATCAACATAATTATATCTGACTCAGATATGTTCTGACAGGACAGACGAATTTGCAAATGAGTAATATTACAAGAAAGTGTGCATGTCTGCCTGTTGGATACCAAATTGAGACCACCGGTCGAAAATATTTCAAATTTCAGAAATCAGATTTTCTATCGATATTATGAATTCATGATTAAAATGCATGTCCTAATGACCTAAGAAATCAGACAATGTCAATTGTTTCCCTACCAAATTTTTTCATATTGGGCCATATTTCTAGGAAACGAGTTGAATTGATTTTGTTGCAATAGACTTCTGTTGAGCCTTCTTCCCTTACTTGGATTTTCACACCTGTAGAGGGAAATATGGGTGATACAAGGTTGTAAGATCTTAACTACTGAAGAAGTATTCTCCTCATTAATTTGTAAAGCTTTATATTCATGGATGTGAATAATTATTTGATTATAATTTCAAGAAAAAAAGTCCATTTAATCATGGGTCCGCATAAGCTTCGTTACGGAGCTACAGGGTGTTGAAATTCCAAAAAAATTGTTTTTTTCTTTATAACTCCTGCAGTTTTTGAGACATTCAGTCCAAATTTGGAATGGGAGCTATTTTTAACAGTCTCTATCATTGCACGTCCTGAATTTCAACTAGAATCTACAGGGTATTTTCTTTTCTAGAGCTAGGTCTACTTTTTTCCTCTCAAACTTTTTGCGGTACGCCACTGGTCAGCGTGAAATCAATTTTTGATATTTTTGTTCAATTAAGAAACTTTTTCGATACTCGTATTCTTTTCGTATAACTTACCGTTTTCGAGTAAAAAATTATCGAACCATTGTATTTGATATTGAATAAGCTGTAGTTGAGTCTCAGATGCCTAGCTATCAAAAAAATAAAAGAACATTTTGAAAATTACTATCGAGTATTTCTATTATTTTTTCATTCAACGAATAACATACAATCGTTCAATAATTTTTCACTCAAAAACGTTTAGAGATACGAAAAAATTACCTGTATCAAAAAAGTTTTTAAATTGAACGAAGATATCAAAAACTGATTTTACGCTGATCAGCGGCGAAGCGCAAAAAAGTTTGAGAAGGAGAAAGGAGACATGGCTCCGCTCCGGAAAAGAAAACACCCTGTAGATTCTAGTTGAGATTCAGGACGTGCAATGATGAAGACTGTTGAAATAGCTCGCATTTCAAATTCGGATTGAATATCTTAAGAACTGCAAGATTTATGAAGAAAAAAACCATTTTTTTGTAATTTCAACACCCTGCAGCATCGTTACGAACCTTTTACGGACCCATGATTAATTGAAATTGTTTATATGAACAGTTTTTCTTTTTTTGCATGGAGTACGCTGAAAATGAAGAATTCAATTTAATTCAACGATAACGATTGAAACATAATTTCTTCCTGATTGTTATTCGCACATAATTTTTATTGAATTAATTATTCTATCAAGTTATAATTAAAAACAGGACATGAAAATTTCATTAGGACTATAACGACTAATTTTGAGCGATAATTATATTCCAGTTTATTAAGCGGGATAGGTATATACGAAATGAAAGTGATGTAGTTTCATGATTCACCTTGCCGAGCTCATTTATTAAAAACCCTTGATAGTATTACTTTTCGTTCAAGCAATAAGAAGGAATTGAAGAATTTGCACCTAACTCTAACTCAGGTACGGTGTTTCTGGAGGAATCACAAGATTCTACATTCAGTTGGAAGAACTATGACCGACCATCAGCAATTATGATACTCAATCAGTTCGTCCAACTACACTGATCAACAATTGCTAGGGATCACTTATGAACTTCTCTTCATTTGTATTTTTTTCAAACTATCTCGTGAATATCTGTAAGTACATTATATGTTCTCTAAGGAAAAAGTAAGATGTTTTGAGTTGATTATAATATCAAAGTCTTCCTCACTTCATCGGCTCTTGTTCACGAAATCGATTACGGCTGTTACAGGTGGAGTGAAAAGCGATGTGGTATTTGTTATTGAATCTGTTTTTTTCTCTCCTTCAAAGACATAAGACGACAATAATTGAAGAAATGAGAAAAATATCAGCTTATCAGTCATGCCGAGAAGACGTTTGGCTCTTGTGCAACTGGACCAAATCATACGGTGGATACAGGAAGGTTTGTCCCAGCGAGAAGTGTCCCGGCGGTTGAATGTTTCGCAAAGTGTCGTGAGACGGGCTTGGAATAGGTTCATCCAAAACGACTCAGTAGCTTATGTTCATGGGGGAGGTCGGCAGCGCAGTACAACAGCTGCCCAACATCGTCTTTTGATCCTCAATGCTAGGAGAAATCCCACTTACCCGGCTCAATAGATCACTGAGAGTTGCAACAGGAGTTCTAATTTCGAACCAGACTGTAAGACGACGACTACATGTTCGTGGTTTGAGAGCACGTAGGAGGATACAACATCCCCGTTTGAATAGGGAACACCGGGTTCATCGACGGTAATGGGCTGAGGAGCACCGCAATTGGACACTTGAAGATTGGAGCCGATGTTTATTCACGGATGAGTCTAGTTTTCGTTTGGTCAACTCCGATGGACGTATTCTTGCTTGGAGGGAAAGAGGTCGAAGGTATGCAGAACAGTTTATGGTACCCACAACAGCTTTTGTCGGAGGTTCTATATGTGTATGGGGAGGCATTCGTTTGAACCAACGCACAGCGGTTGTTCTGCAGAGCACCACCATGACCAGCCAGAGATATCACGATGAACCCATAATTGTTCCGTTCGCGGCTGCCGTGGGCGAGAATTTCATTTTAATTGACGATAATGCCCGTCCACACCGTAGTCGTCTGGTTAATGAAGCGCTAGAAACTCATGCTATTGATAGGATGGACTGGCCAGCTCGCTCTCCAGACATGAATTGCATCGAACATGTCTGATCTGAGATTTCTAGACAATTGTCAACCTTAAAACAACCGATCAATAACCTGGATGACCTTTTCTAACGCTTTACGGGATATTTGGACGAATTTGCCCCAAAATTTCATAAATCGTTTGATCGAAACTATGCCTCGTAGGGTAGAATTCTTGAGACGAGCTCGTGGGGGACCAACTAGGTACTGGCTTAACCGAAACTTCAGCCTTCTTGTGGTTTCATCATAAAATTTTTATGTTATTGAAACACAGAATTTTGGGTGTTCCTAATAAAGTCTTTTATTCCCTCCTACTTTCCATTTTTTCTCAAGTGAACCATATTATCAACTGAAAATATTCTGATATCTGACTAAATTCATAATCTTGGAACGAATATTTCAGAAATAAATTCAGAACAAGTAAGTGATCCCTATCAATTCTTTAGCAGTGTATTTAAATATTTGAATACTTCGCCTTATCGTGTGCCATTCAGAATTCAAATTTCGCACTTTCATTGTAATCATTTTTTCACTTACGTGTGTCATCATATTTTATAAAATTCAGTTCAGAGAAGCACTTAATCACAGCTGTAGTATTTGCTGGTGTCGGAGGCCAGCAAGCTACTGGATCTGCAATGGGCCTGCAATAGCCTCCCATTGTGTATTCTTGTGCAATCAATCGCGAATCATTCGCGTACATGTTTTCGCAACTCGTTTGATTGATTATAAATATGCTTTCTAAATCTGTGTTATTTAGCATCAATTCCTCGTTGTTGATTTCCATGTGTGTAGTTTCAGTCAGTTCCACTTCGGCTTCAGAGGCAGAGTTACCCATTTTTAATTTAACTGGAATGGCACTAATGGACCTGTCACTTCTGTAGATAACTTTTCATGTTTGGTGACGGAGAGTGTCCAGTTGATTGGAGACTGAAACAAAGACATATCATCAATAGCGAAAATAAATGTACATGAAATGGAAGATTTGAATGATGCTTAGATATGATTTCATTTGAAATGATTTGTAATGAATTTAGCTGTAGTTGTACGAATAAGGCAAAAAAATATGGCTTTGTACAGAACAACCCTGTAGTCCGGTCAATTCAGCTGTAAGAAAAGATGAGCTTGCAATAATCCCCAAAAAGCTGAAATTTGAACAGATGGTGGAGATACTCATTGTTATGGTATTTTGCGGAGTCCCCATCGATTCCATGTTTGCAAATAATTTTATTTAAGATCAAGGTTTTCAAAAATGGTTTTTTCGAATTTTTCAACGAAACAGGCAGTTTTATGATAAAAATATCCAAAGAAAAATTGTAGACCATGCAATTATCTACAATGATGATTGTCCTCACGCCTTTTTCATAACACTTTCCATTTTTGGGAAAAATCAATTGGAAAATTTTCTTTTGCCATATTGTGCAAAATATTTATAAGATAGCTAAGATTCCCAGATAGCTGGGGTACACATGCCATAAAAATTTAGAGGGAAAGATTGGGCCAACCCTTATCTCCCTTTCGTCGCCACTGACATCATCACTACATAGTCACTACATAGTCACTACATAGTATGAAACAAAGTCGGTTTCTATATCCCTATGTCCCTTTGTATGCTTAAATCTTTGAAACTACGTAACGGATTTTGATGCGTTTTTTTAATAGATAGAGTGATTCAAGAGGAAGGTTTATATGTATAAAAACATCCATTAAATAGGGGAGAAGTATTGTTATTTTTGAGGTTTCTAATGTGATGTCGTACCGTGCGAAGCTGGGGCTAGTGTTATACATACAATACGTCCCCGTCAACAACCAAATCTGACAAGTGACAGTAGATATAAATTTTTGAAAATAATAACATAATAAGTGATGAGAAATATCCAAAATATCCGAGAATGTTAGCCATTCGAATCACATAAAATACATGGTTCGAAACGTGTACGTAGCAGCACACTAGACCAAAAAACGAATTTGTCGCTTTCTAGAGCTGGCATCAACAGGTGAATTCCAATCTCACTCCTGATATAATAATAACGACACGAATGATCATTATATAAGTGAACAAACTTCGTATCAGCCTTACAAAAATAATGAATACGCCGAAGAATCTTCATCCGTCGAGAGGCGAAAAAAACGTGACTTTTATCAAGTAAGAACTGCAGCAAGGATTTCAATATCAAAGACGCTGCGAAAAACTTTGTGGCGAATATGTACGTCAAAGCCTCGGATTAAGGGGAATTTCGAGCCGAATATATACGTCTTGACCTCTTAAGAGATTAACATTTCAAAGATAGGCTGTTACATCAAACGCACACTTGTTAACTTCAGAAACGAACTACTAGAAAGATTGAATGATTTCAAGCCAAATGAGGTTTTAGAAGAAGAGTAGAATTCAATTGAGAGTTATCGAAACGTTAATAAAGGCCCAACTTAACCCATAAAGTGCCTTTATTTTGACATCTGGTCATGAGCATCAAATAATAATTTTAAGGTTCAATAAAATACAGGCTTCCCTTACTTAACTTAAATCAGGGACAGCCGTATTCAAATAAAAGGTCCCTTATTTTGACAGTTCTCTCATCCTTTTGGGTTATTTTATGTTAGGTATCAGGTATTATCAATTACTATTTACTACTTTCTTCTTTTTGGTGCACTGATCAATTTGAAATTCGTTAGTAGTGGAGATTCAGTAGAGCATTTGATATCGTATATTTTGAGAATTTTGCGAAAAAAATTAAAGGCGAGATTGAAAATAAATGTTTCAGATTCACTTATGAGGACGTAGTGATAATATGGGAGCAGTGTTGACAAAGAATTCCTTCATGAATGCTGAAATTTGCCTTTCCTGGTCTAGTCTGGGAAGTACATACTAGGACTCGACAGTATGATTTTGAAAAATATAGTTGATCATACCATAGCAACGAAATGACGATTACAGTTCATATGAAACTAAGTATCAAAATTTTGCCTATTGTACTCAACACCTCCGGTTTGCGTCAGCTGTCAAACGTGCACGAAACCAATAGGTTGTTCATCAAGCACACACACGTTAACTTCCGAAACGAACTACTGGAAAGATTAAGTGATTGCAAGCTAAATGAGGTTTCAACAGATGAGTTAAATTCATCAACGACTGGGATAGTTTTAAAACCTTTTTCCACATTTTCCATAAAATGATTATGTTTGCTATCGTGGCTCAGATTTGAATTGAAAATTTCTATTTCTTCAATCTTTTTCATATTATTTTGGTGTAATGTATAGAGCACCATTTTTTTTTTCAATTTTGACGATTTTTTACCTAAGAAATGAATTGTTATAGTTTGCGTTGGATCATTCTATCCTCATTCTATTTTATTACCTACTCCTGAAGTAGGCCAATTCTTCCAGATCAATCTGTAAACGCTACCATTATTTTCTTTCCGTCTGCTTGAATAGAGAAAATGCATTGAATCGGAATGAGATCGTCATGCTGGAAGTAAAAATATTGATTATTTCGATGAGACTAGAGCAGGTATTCAAATGTTGGAAATATTCGATACGTTCATTTGTTTTTGTAGGATTGGAAATTCTCCTGGAATCTTTCGCAATCATGAATCATGTATGAATGCTCAGGAGCCCTTATATGTCTCGAAATGATAAAATTGTGATATTTTTCTATCGAAATTGTATGATTATAGCGTTCTACGACGCTTGAAGATATATCATCATTGAAACCAATCCACGTAACCAGCAAAGTTTCTCTGAAAGTCGGATTCATAACTATTTTCTTTCACAGAAATCAACTGAGCGGTGACGAAGTATCAAGTTTTGTTCATAAAAAGCATTCCATATATTATTTTTAAATCGAAAATGTTCAGTTTGCAGTTTGTATATTATACAGGGTGTTCCTAAATTGAACGTACAAACGAAAAGGGAAGATTCCTTAAGTGAGTTTAAGAAAAAAAAGTCCCATAAACATGGGGTCGCTAACGTTTCGTTTTCGAGATACAGAGTGTTGAAGTTTAAATTTTTTTCAAGTTTTTTTCTCATAGTATCTACACTTCACAAGATATTCAACTGAAATTTGGCATAGATATTACATTTGAGAGTTCTCACCCCGTGACATGGCAATTTCGATAGAATATTTACAGGGTGATATTTTTTCTGGAACACTGCCACCTGTTCTTCTGCAGATCTTTTTTTTGATGAGCAACTGTTAATTTGAAAAAATGCGAAAAGAAGATTTGTTTTTATACTAAACTTTTCAGTCTCTTGTAGTTTTGTCGTATCTACCAACGATTTCGAGAAAAAAAAATTTGAACGATTCTCTCGAAATCCTCGTGAAAATCCAAATTATGATGGGAAGGCCACTTTGTAAGCTGTGGTGAATGAATTCAGTGTCAGTTTTTATGGAAATTTTTCTGAGCTGTAGCGATGATTAATAAAGATTCGATAAACTCGTATAATCAACACATGTTTTTGATTGAAACTTTAACACCCTGTATCTCGAAAACGAAACGTTTGCGACCCCATGTTTATGGGACTTTTTTTTCTTGAACTCACCTAAGGAATCCCCCTTTTCGTTTGTACGTTCAATTCAGGAACACCCTGTATACAGGTTAAGAAATTCACATAGGAAACTAACGACATAAATTGCATAAAACCGAGAATTTTTCCGTCTAGTTGTATGTTCAAGAGATTTACGGGCTAATGTGATTGACTGGATAAAACACCGATTGCAATAATGTAGGGTTGTCTTTCCCTTATCTTTGAGAGTGGCTTAATCCAATTAGTATGGTCGGCAACCGAAAATATATCAATCGAGGTTTAGGGGCAGCCTGATACATTACTAATTATTCATTGAATGCTTTACAAACAAAGTTATGAATTCAGGAGACGGTGAATGAATTGATTCTGTCTTAAAAACAATTGATCACCAAAATAACATTTTTTCTTTTGAATTTTTCCTTCTAAATTGATCATAATTGATATACGGAGAATCTAATTCCTTTCAGAAGTGACATGCTCTCACACTATTCTCGTATAGAATGATAAAATTATTCGAATTGCGTATCGCGGACCGTCAGTCCGAAGCATTTCCAATACGTTTCCAGCTTTCGTTCTGGACGTCCGGATGTGTTTTCCATACGGAGTCACACTGATGTTTCGATTCTCCTACTGCTCTATTGAAATCGGAGCGACTTGGAGATTCGTACGTTCACTCCTATAATTCCGAGTGAATTTTCCAAACCCGTATATATTCTGTCAAGTCCAAAGCTAACATAATACAATAGGTAAAACAAATAGTCCCTAGCTGAGATTAGTGCCGAACGGGCTACCATACTATTTCAAATATAATACCAAAGATCAAAGAACAACCCCAGTAGAAAAAACACTCTCTCACTGTTTCCACAGAACTAAAACGGAAAATAGAATATCTTCAATATTCAGACTCTTTGCTCTTCGATCAGAAGGTGTTCTCGACTAAGTTTGGCCTTCCAAGAGATGATCTTAAGGATCTTCTGTTCATCGAAATGCCTACGGGACCCTTCTGAACGGTAATGATTTTCAATAGATGAACCCAGCATGCATTATTTCAATTCTCAGGAAAAATTCAAGGATTAAAATTTTCCTGACTTATGCTATAATAAAATATTCAAGGAAAGCCCTGAGCAGGTGCTTTTGAGCGCTCGTGGATCAATAATGCTTTTAGCTAAAACTTCACTTGAATCGGATATCTTGTTATGGAAATATGAAGATTTTTCTTTTCAATGTTCCTTTGAATTTTCTATGGTTTTGTTATCACTATGACTAAAAAAATTTGCACGAGGCTTACCTATTATGAGCATCTAGAATGTGGCTGCAAAATTTCATTTTTAATGGTCATATTTTATAGAACATCCTGTATTATTTCGCTGGTTTAAGACCTTGATCGCGTTTTTGGGAACCAAACTCAGACTTCTCTCCTTCCGAAAGTTATCGTTCTAACGGCCAGTCCCATGAACTGAATTGAATTTGATCACGGATTCGTCATCAGGGCGTCGAACCCTATCGTTTGAGACCATTTTTAGCTCAAAATTCGAAAATTACAGACATTCGGGCAAAACAATATAGCACTTGTTTAAGTAGAAAAAGCGATAAAATGTGTGAACTTAATCAACGGAATTATGAGTGTGTACTCTCTCATTACTTCAAAAATCGAATATTCTATAACATGTCCAACTTGCTTATGACTGAATATTCCATTCGGCTTATTTCTTGTGTATATTGTGTGACTTTTTTCATTTGCAATGTAACTTCTAATCAATTTTTACACTGATTGATTCTGCTTGTATACTTTAAATTCTCTGTTTTATTTTGAAAGCAACCTATTACATCTCCATTCGCTGATTTCTCATCGCATTCACAACATATTAGCCACATTCATTTATCTAGTCACAGTATTCGAAATTTGAATGCATCAATATTAACTTTCAATTCAGTAGAGTGTATTTGTTCTGTTTTTCCGTCATGATGCTCCAAATAATTGCGTTAATTAGAGAATTGCTTCAATGGATGCATCTTAATAGGTATAATTTGTGTGTTCAGAATACCCCAACACAAAAATGATGGTGTCAGTCAAAACTCAATTTCAGGCATAAATAATGTTACATTGTGTAGAATCACTATTTTGAAACTTAATTTAAACAGTGGTAGTCTCACCGTTTTCACAGAATCAAAACTAAAAACAGAATGTCTTCAATATTCAGACACAAACTCTCTGCTCTCCGGCAGGACTTTGATGTTTTTTTTTCAACTGAGTGTTACTAAGACTTCAAGTTAGTATTTGATCACTTTTTTAACTTAGAGAGTAGGTAGGCGTCATAATTTAGGGAATTTATGATAAAATTTTGATGCAACTGTCTTTATTTAACAGTTTTAATTTTATCCAAACTTAGCGACATTCCATCACACTACTCAAGTTATAGGGTAGGAAGGTACTTAAATTCTGACTACTTTTTACTTCGGAAAAATATCTCATTCCCACAGGAACCTATACATAGCTACCTATCTACAACATTAAAACTCTGTCCGATGTTGCGGATGTCACACTGACTAACATCGGGGGTTGGCAGGTAGGTAGTTAGTAATAGTATTTTAAACCGATTTACATTATTTACTTTTTATATTTACTAAGAAACATTCGGAGCTATCCATTATGTAGCTTAGGTTGCTTTTGAACAAATTTGATTGAAGTTGGAGGACGGAACGCGATAGTGGGACATTGTTGCAGGGGGACTTACAGCCGGGAGAAAACAAAAAAACTTATGCGGACGAAGTCGCGGGTAAAAGCTTGTATTATCATAAAAAGGAGGAAGCAAAAATTTTTCACCACTTCCTGACGCTAGCGGTACTAAACAAAGTAGTCCAATTCTCATTATCCGATAATGTTAAGTTTGCATACAGGAAGAAAATCCAGGGGAAATTTTACTTATGTTTGAATAGTACTATTAATGTAGAGGGTATTGCAAGCACCCTGAAAGAAAAGGAAGGCGACCTGAATGTAATGACGCTCTTATTGAAAACAACATTTGAAAAACGATTTGGTTGGTACCTCTTTATGATGGAGGAGAGGGTGAATCGGCTTCAGTGATCCCTTGGAATGAAAATGCTGATCTATATCCGGAATGTTAAGGATATCGACAATTGTCTTTCGATTTCAATGTCCAAATTGGTAAGATTATAAAAAAGCCAATCAATCCGTCTACTGACGTTGAAGACCTAAAATACGATACGGAATACGGTAATATTTTAATAGGTCCAAAATGTCTGACGAAAATAATCCCATAAATGGAAAGAATTATCACTTTCTTAAATTTTCAATTTGAAAACGCAATATCGCCTTCATTCATTAATTCACCATAAGAAGATGTAGGAAAAGGAACGTTTTTGTGCCGGTAATTTAAATCTATCAGTGCGACGCAATTTATGGTGTCAGAATTGCCAATAAATTTAAATACCCTAAACATCCTTCATCTCGTTTTGACATTTTATAAATCGACATATTATCATCATCTTATCCGCCCCAGATAGCGAAGGAAAATTTTATTATTTGGGTGCGTCACCTGGACGAGAACATAGGCGGAGACGACGTTGGGGTTTCCCTCGGGGTTTCCAAATTGTTACGGTGAGAGGAACGAACACATAACAGAGTACAGAGAAATCTAGCACCTGATCATCCGAACCCTAAGTTTTAGGCTGGGGTCTGACCTGATGGCTCGTTCTTTGATGGAGCGATAGTGCTTTCACCTCAAAATTTTGTATAGGACCTGAGATTCATGCTAAGTTTATTAGTGCTAAATCTCAGCACGATAGGAATTATATTCTGGGGAAATAAGTCAAAAAATGAAGTATGTAAGAAATTAGTAATTAGAAAAAAATTTAACTCTATGGTTCTGATGAAGCGATACTTTTGAAATTTTGCTTGAACATTCAGAATATCAATTTTCATTCAAAAAATAAATTTCAATCCATTCGGAAAAATAAAGATTATTCTCTTCAATATTCGAATTGAACTACGGTTCTGAAGACACTCTGGTCACAAAATTTTGCATGAGACTCATTATGAGTCTATTGCATTCGGCCGCAAAATTTCATTTTGATTGGTTTCGTTTTGTATGAGATACTGAGGAACAAAAATTTTTAATGGTCATAGTTTATGGAACGATTTGGCCAATTTAACCGCGACATTCGAGAACCGAATTCACCCTTAAAAACCTTTAACGTCTCCAGGACAATCCATTTTGAAGTTATCGTGCTTACGGCCGGCAGGATGGTCCCACGAACAGGATTGACTATGTCTACGGATTGGTTATTAGGGAGTCGAACCATAACGTTTGTGACCATTTTTCCATTATTTCATATTAATTTTTGGAACTGATTTGACATCATTTTTCTGTTCTATATACGAAATATGGTCAGAAATTACGAGAACAAACGGAGTGGAGAGGTGGAAAAACAGGCCATGTTGAAAGCTATCAATGTAGTTTTGAAAAACAAGCTCTCTTTAACCCTTTGACTACCATAATTACAATTTGTTGGTGAATTTTTGAAATCATCCTAATGTAAGGTTGAAATGAATCAAAAATAATAGTACATACCTATTTTTCAAAAAAAATATATTAGTTTTTGAAAAAATTTGGTGGTTTCACAAAGTAACCACTGGATTTTGCGAAAAATATTTTTTGAATTATTTGGTGTTATATTTTACAGAACAATTTTTTTTTTCTGATTGAGGAGCAGATGGTATTTCCTCAATCAAACCAAAATCTCATCATCGGTTATACTCAAAGATTATGGAAAGACCAACATTTTTTGTTTCCTGGAAAAAATATTTCCGATAAGTCCCAGAGTTCCACAGAGTAACCACAGGAACGAGCCGCATGATTTCGAAAAATTGGATGATAAATGAAATTTTTCGAGATTATTCATTGCATATAATATCTCTATTCTATCGATAAAAGTGCTCAGCATCCATTGCACATGCGAATCACCACTTTATTTTCAAGTAAAACACCGAAAATCGTCCAAAACAACACACGTTACTGTAAACAGTTGAAAATGTGCTGCCTGTGAAAAGATCGACAAATTTCAGGTGCTGCTTTTAATGCTCATCAATAGATGACACTACAGGCGAGCAATTCAAACAGCGGTTTCAATGATATACCACTGGTATTTGAGAAACAAATTATCGAATATGCGGTTTCACCGCGAAACCTGTGGTAGCGAAAGGGTTAAGGAAATCAGCAGCCGAATATGGTGTTAATGCACAAAAACTACATAGACGTACAAAATAATTACGCAAAACAAAAGATTTCGATAGCAAAAACCGTGTATTCGAATCGGAATCTGTCTGTATGAAAGTGCCCCGCATGTGGGAATTCATACATTTAAAATTTTAAAGATAGTGGGACTATCAGTTTTTAATGAATTGATGCAGATATTGATAACAGAAAAATTCTATGTGACAAAAAAAGAAACATTTCTCAATGATAGATTTTACTATGAAATTAGATTAATATCGTTTTTCGAAATGCAACTGAACTATGTAAAACTTAATAATGACCCAAGGATAATATAACCCCGAGGAAATATTGCGCAGAATTATGTTAGAAAATAGTATCACGTGATTATACAAGAAAAGTTATTATCATTTCTCTCGTTTGCATTTTGAAAGATTTTTATGACGCTTACCTCAATATACCATGAAAAATATTCTGGTTAATGTATCCACAAAAATAGTTGGTATGGCTCACTATTGATTAACTAAAATTTTACTATAAGATTCACTTTCACGGAGGTCCTTTTAACACATTGCACATTCATGTTCTGTGTTCGAAGAATAAATAACAAATTCATTTCAGAATAGGATCGCTATCTCCTACATCAAACAATACTGTTTGCCAATGCTACTACATCCATATATTTCACCATTACCAAATAAACAGATTTAACATGCCGTTATATGGTTACTTTACACTTTTGAGAAAGGAGTACGAGGATTATTAAAAAAGAAATCGTCTTAGTCGTAGTCAAAAAATAATGTTGTACTCGTATAACTCAGATTCCAACGTTTTCATTACTTCTGATCAAATTTCTTACATAGTGCTTTCCTACTTTCATCGCACTTTTGAAACTGGTGCATTTATGATTCGATTATTTAGACAATATGTATCAGGAAGAATAAACAAATAGTAAACCGCTCTGACTAATGCTGCACCTAAAACACACCTTATCCATATCAGAGGATAGATGCTCATCAGAAGTAACAATTAACCTAGATAGATTCATAAACTGAACTACAATCAACAAAGTTATTCTAGATTTGAGTATCATCAGAATTCAAAGAAACAACTCATATATTTCTTTAGAAAATAGTAATTTTTGTATATACAGGGTGTCCCGAAAACAATGGATAAGCCTGCAGCTATAGATAGACACTATCGTGGTCTAACTTATTCTAAATTTTGACCTCAATAAAAATTCCACGGTTTCGGAGATATTCATGGTTTTCGTATTTTTAGAAAATTTACAAGTGCGATTAGTTTTTCTAGTGCCATTTATTCAAATGAAGAGGTATTTCGATATTGTTTTTCTTTAATTTCACATGAGATAGTTCAGCTATCGGAAAAAAAATTTAAATTCATCAAACTAGTGTAAAAAGTTAGAAACTCGTGAATTACAAAGAAAAATTGAAAACAAAAAGAAATTTCCCTCAAGTTTGATGAGCTACAGTGTAAAAAAATGTAGAACGCCACTGGTACACATCATCTCAAAAACTTGCTCAGTAATTGCAGATTCCAAAAAGGTATCATAAGCCTAGGTATTCTGTTGTTTTTCATTCTCAAAGACTCACTCTGTATATGGCACAGTTTCTGAGAGTGAAATTAAAAATATTTATACTTATTCCTACTATTCTATTTCAAGAATGAAATTCTCCAGATTTGTTTCATTTTTGAGCAGTTAAATATGGAATTTTTTCCCAATCGGAATATTAGATCCGAAAATATTGGGGAAATAAATTTTCTAATTTTTTTCAACTCGTGAACTACATACTTGATCCATTTGACTAACCAACGACTTGAGACGAGATGTATCGACCACACATGTTTCTTGAAAATTTTATTATATCCTGCTGCCAGAAAAAATTCTTTGATTTTTTATTCGTCAGAACTCCACGGAAGTTAGAAACAGTCTTCATATCAATATGAGGATCTTGATATGAAATTTGTACCTGATTGAATTTTCAATTTCGAAAAAATTTCAAATCATTATAACTAAGAACTATTTCAACAATTCGGCTAATGGACTCAACCGAGCTATTCGAACTCAGCGCCGTCCCTGAAAACTTGAAGACTCTAGCTTTCTCCGTTAGGCGAAACAAAATTGTTTTTGACCTCGGATTCTTCATCACAGAATCGTTTCAGAGACCATTTTGAACTTACAGCTATTTAGGCAGAACTGTAGAAAACTGTTCCCCTAAAAACAAACGCAATAATTCACTGAGACCGTTAGTAAGAATATCTATCTCAAGGAAACATCTTGAAATTTCATAAATCAAAGTTTTTGAGAAGAATAAATTATTGTTAAAAAACTTCATTTGAATTCTGAGTTGACATTGAAACCTAAACACCCTCATGTTTGTTTCACAGAACTTTGTAACAACTCCTTGAATAAGGTAAAAAATTCTCCTCAAAGTAATGAGAAATTTTCATAATTTCAGACAAATTTTTTTGAGAATATGATACAACGAAACAACGTGGAATTGAATGGGTAATCCGATTATCAATTCAACTCTCAATACACAAAATTTCAATGAATTGGAATTCATTCTTTTATTCGAATCGAGTGAAACGAAACGGCCTGGTACTTGCGAAATACCAATTAGGTATTCAAGTTTTAACGTGTTTCGCTGAATAACGCAGTTGTGGGGTGGATTAAAATAATATAACGAATATTCAGAATAACGACGCGAAATGGAAAGCAACTATTGCGTAACTATTATGGCGAGCAAAACCATACGAACCCATTAGATGTTTACAGCGAATGCGATATGTTCACTTTTTGTCGAATAGCATAAAAGCTACGTTGTCATTAGGATTCCGAATTTTCTGACCAATCGTCGTCGACAATTTTTGTGATTATGTAATATTCATTTGAATTTGAGTCCACATCAAATATGTTTGGAACAAGGATGCAAAAAATAGGGAAAAGGCTTTCAACGTTTATTTCCAACCTAACCTAACGTAAGCTAACATACAGGGTTTTCCCTTTAAGTTGGCGTATTAGACGTTTTTGTAGACCTAATGGATATTTAGTACTGAAATTTTAGGTGCAGCCTTGAAGAGAAGGGAACTCTTCGCCTAAAATATTTTCGAGTCGACAGTGTTGCGAATTCTTTCTCAAACGCATATCTACTTACTCTTTTCAGATGGAACTACTCATATTTTTATATATGTATCGATTTATTACCAAATTCACCGTATAACCTACTGAAAAAAGTTTTCCTGTCATGCACTGTTGCCAAGTTATTCACAAATTATTGAAATTTTTGACGCCTGCATAAACAATTTGGAAATGCAATATCTCGATTATTTTCTATGCGAACGGAACCAAACTCAGCAATCTAACAGAGAGAATCCATGCATTCATGTGGTACATTCAGTGTTTCGATACATCGTAACGTTTTTGAAGAATTTGCTCAGAAATGTGGAACATAAAATTGAAATATTTCGCGATTTTCAAACGACACCCCTTGTTTATTTTACAGCATTCGATTCTAAATAAAAAATGAATATCAGTCTCCTTTTACACTGATTATTTATTTTGGATAGTTTTCAAAAATAAAAAAAATTAGAAATACTGAAACCTTCCAGTATTTATAGTCATCCTCTATGGACATAATGCTGTGTGATTATTAGGTGAATTATCGGAATGAATTGTATAGTTGAGGTCGTGAACATTGGGACACGCCAAAACAGTTCGGAATTTTTCTTTCCAGCCATTCTCGCTAAATGTGGATAACGATTACCTACTGAAGCTCCTATAGGTCTTTTCAATAATTTTTCGACATTGCCCGTGATTTGTGAAACAACCTGAATCATGTTTGAACAACATAGGTGAACTTTCTTCTATGACATCTGTAATATATTCGAGTACACTAATATGAGCATACTCTTATATACAGGGTGGCCATTTGAAAACGAAACAGACGAGATTACAGACGAAATAATTTTTTCGATAGAAATGCTCGGACAGGTCGATTTCTGTTTCGAGGGGGACAACTTAAGATGTAGGTTACGGACGCATAGCGCTTCAACCCTTGCTACTACAACCCTCACCCCCAATTTTTGAATAGGGAAGATGGGGTGAGTGATACCTCATTTGAAAGGTATTTTTATACTGATTTCAGCACAGTAATTGTTTTTTCATTTTATGCATTAGTTCTCGAAATATTCTTAACTAAATATTTGAAAATGAAGTGGTGTTTTCATGGCACTTGTAGTGTTTTTTTTTGAAAAATCGACATTTTGATCTTCAAAACAACCATGTTTATCTAAATGTCGTTGATTGAAGAATTCTGCGGTTCTATTCGCACATTGATTGTTTGCAAAAAAAAGTGAAATTATTTCCACCCGCTCTGCAATTGAATAAACCATGTCGAACAATGAATTAGAACACATACAAGTCTAGATTCAAAACTAAGAATAATTCACATGTCAAAGAACCAGTAAGCCAACTTAATGATCTGCTCGTAATAAATAAAAAATTATCGATTCTCATTTTTTTGAAAAAGATATGAATTCAATAATCAACAAAATGAAAACATTATTGAAGCCAACTGAGAAAACACTTCATAATTAAGTCGGAAATCGTTTCACGAATTAGGACTGGAATATTTCTGTGGCATCATTAATGATTTGATTTTCTTACCTGGTAAACGATTAGAGATATGTAAGTATTTGGACTTTTTGGAGATTTCTATCGATCAAGTGTTACCGCATGTTATTGGAAATACTGCAAATTATATCGAAGATAATTTAGATTGAGTTTCAGCAAGATTGAGCTCCTTCGCAATACGCTTTGTTTGTTCGACATCTTGATTAAAGATTTCTATGTCAGTGGATTGGAGGAAGGAAGCCAGTCATGGTTGTTTTGAAGCTCAAAATGTCGATTTTTCACAAAAAAACACTACAAGTGCCATGAAAACACCACTTCATTTTCAAATACTTAGTTAAGAATATTTCGAGAACTAATGCATAAAATGAAAAAACAATTACTGTGCTGAAATCAGTATAAAAATACCTTTCAAATGAGGTATCACTCACCCCATCTTCCCTATTCAAAAATTGGGGGTGAGGGTTGTAGTAGCAAGGGTTGAAGCGCTATGCGTCCGTAACCTACATCTTAAGTTGTCCCCCTCGAAACAGAAATCGACCTGTCCGAGCATTTCTATCGAAAAAATTTATTTCGTCTGTAATCTCGTCTGTTTCGTTTTCAAATGGCCACCCTGTATTATATTTCAGGTATATTAATATGAATATAACCAGAATACAAACTACTTCTTGACATCTACATATATTCTCAACAACTGCTGTACAAAGTATCTCCGCAGAGATTGTCACACATGTTACATACAATACGAACACTAGCTTGCGCAGGAGAACCCGCGAATATTAAATATTATTCTAATAGGTAGGTATACATTACAACATCCATAATCACCAAACACTTTTCATGATTTCAACCATAGAATAGAGTCATTTCATCGTGAACAGGACCAAAGATCATGACTATAAATAATGAAAAATTTCAGTGTTTTTCATCTCATTCTCATACCAAAATAAATAGCTAGTATCAAAGGAGACTGCCATTCTTTTTTTATTTCGAATCAAACGCTGTAAAATAAACAAGGGGTTGCCATTTGAAAATCTCGAAATATTTCAATTTTGAATTGCACATTTTCGGTGCCAAATCTTCTAGAAACTTCAGAATGTATCAAAAGACTGAATGTACCACATTAATGCATGGATTTTCTTCTATGAGACTACAGAGTTTGATTCCGTATAATCGAGATATAGCATTTCCAAATTGGCAATGCAGGAGTCAAAATTTTCAAAACTTTGTGTATAACTTGGCAACAGTGCGTGACAGAGAATTCATTTTAGTAGGTTATAACGTGAATTTTGTATCTATACATAAATAAAAATATAGGTATTTCCATTTGAAAAAAAGGAAGAAATGCGTTTGAGCTAGTTGTGGCAATTCGAAAATATTTTAGGCGAAGAGATTCTTCTCTCTCTATAATGAACTTCCTGGTGGGGTGAAGAATTTGGCTATGGCTGAGTTCAAGGCCAAAATAAAGAGAATGCTAGCAGCAAAAGGGTTTTATTCTGTTGACGAGTATTTTCATTCGACTCTGGATGACCTTGACTTTGTGTGAGCTCGGATTTTATGATCTTTAAATAATTCAATCATTTCTATTTGTGACCTGTGAAAACAATGTTGTATTTGTATTATCACCAATAAAGATTATTATTATTATTATTATCATCTTCAAGGCTCCACCTAAAATTTCAGAACGAAATATTCACTAGTTCTTCAAAAACGTCTGATACGTCAACTCAAAAGGAAAACCCTGTATATTCAATTCAGTTTGCAGTTGATGAAAGTCCCAAGATTGAACATGTTGCAGTCCACATGACTATCTGATATTCTGGATGAAAGCCTTTCCTACTGATCGAAGCTTTCGAAGTCTAGACCTAGACAGTAAGACCTGTTGAAAATGGAGTGTCCCATAGGTCTGTTTTTACACCACTACTATTCCGTCACTACATTTCTAATTTGCCCAAGATCTTAAAACTTCAGTTTTCCTAATTCACCAACGATACCAAATTATTCTTCAATCCCTGTGGGAAAGATCATCTCCTAAAGGAAGATCTGGAATTATTAGACCGTTGGTGGGTGCCAAACAAGGCGGTTATCGGCCAATCACGAAAAGAACCATCCCTATGTATAACAGTCATTCCGACCTTGACGTGATTATGACAGAGAAACTGTGCTGGTTCAACAAGATTAATTAATACGGTGAATAGAACCAATCTACCAAAAAGTCGTTTTTCTTGATTCAGAAAGCATTGATTGAGTGGATGTAATCCGCCAACATGTGCTGCTCTCTACAAAATAGAGGTGCGCCCAATATTGGAGTTTGCATTCTGAAGTTATGACGAATAACTATATGTCATGAACTTGCCAAAGTTTGGTGACATGAATGTCTAAGGCAATTCATCATCACTTATCGCTGAACAAATTGTTCGGGGGTTTATCTCAGCTATCTGTTCGAGCTTATTGGTGATATCTATAAGCCAAAAAATAATGTTTCAGAGCATCGCATGGGCTAAATTTGTTCTAACTGTTTGTTGTCCTAGTAGATATCTTAAGGAAAGTTTTGTGAACTCACCCTGCAAATCTCAAGTCTCTAGGACAATGCTTTCTAAAGTGAACGTGCTAACGGCCTGCCGAACGGTTTCACAGAAAGAATAGAATTTGACCATGGATTCGTCATCAGGGAGTCGAACGTTACAGTTTGAGACCATTTTCGGCTCAAAATTAAAAAATTACAGACGGCAAAACATATAGTCACTTACTTATGTAGAACGATAGCTCAAAAATCGAATAAACTTCTCCTCTCAGCGGACGATCACAGAAAGGAGGTCTCCTCCACGAATTGCAAGGGATTTTTTTAATGATGAAATCGTTGAAAATATCTAATCTAGTTAATCGTGTTTCATCACTAAATAGAGTTCTTACATTTAAATCATAATTACAAGTTAAAACCAGGAAGTAGCCTTCAAAGTTGTTGCAAAGGATAACAGTGAAATCCATTTCTTCTTTTTCTCCATTTGGATCCACCAAATTCTGCACTTATTCTACTGGTGCTACTCTAGGGACCAAATTCAAGATTATCGATATGTTGCCCTCTAGAATAGGATCAAAGTTGCGTTCTGATATCGATTATAGAAATAATCCGTTTTCTTTTGGATAGCTGAAAACTATGTGAAAATTTAATGATTTGGAACTCGGTTCAAGGGATAATTGTCTATTTCTCCACTTCCATCTCGATATCCCTACCCGAATGTAAGGATATCCTGTGTTTGGAAATTGATTCGGCATCATGAACTCATAGTTTCTATCGAAACTTTGTCGATACTATGAAATTTCACCAACAATGTAACACAACACTAATCGAAAATATGTATTAGACATTTTCCTTATGAATGTTCCAGCTTACCGATCCAAAAAATCGGACGTCGTCAATTTTTATGAACTTTGTTGACCACCCGTTAAAAAAGGGAAGGTACCTACCCCAGATATATTTCTTTGAATTGCATACTTTGATTTTGTTTACTCTTAACGATTCCCTAGTAGAAAAAATTAATCAAAAAATTAAGTTAAAAATAACATGTTTGAATCAGTTAACAGGAAAAGTGATATATGAAATTAAAGTAGAATTTATAACATTTTAATTAACGAATATAAAGATAGAAGATAGACCACTGTTTTGAGCTTTCCATAAATGATCTTTTTCTGTCCTTTTGTTTACTGCCAGATTTTTGATAAGACAAAATATATACTTAGCTAACCCAAGTCTGTCTCTCCAGACAGTACAAGGGAGCCAGAATTTGCATTGCCTCCGATAGTCAGATGGCACTGAGGCCGCTGATTGTAGATGAAGGACCATTTGGAGCTGCAAACAGTCCCTTAAAACACTGGTGGAGTACAACAAGCTAGTTTTAGCTTGCCCACCAGAACATTGAAGGAAATGAGAGAGCTGATGCCCTTGCAAAAAGAGGAGCAAACACCCCTTCACCGGACCCGTGCCCTCCTGTTGGGTATCACCTACACTGATTAGGGCAGAGGTCGGCGTTTGGGAAAAAAGGGAGAAACACTCTTACTGGAAAAACACATCCGGTCAAAGACAAGTAAAGAGACTAATCGAACCTTCCAAAGAGAAGGCTCAACAAGCTCTATCGTTGTCAAAAAACGAGTTAAGGCTGCTAATCGGCCTTCTCATAGGGCATTGTCCCGTGAGATATCACCTACACAAGATCAGTAAAGAAAACTCCGACATTTGTAGGTTATGTGAATCGGCCACTGAAACCACCGAGCACATACTATGCCAATGCACTGCTCTGGCGCAAAACGGACTTACTCTACTAGGTGGCGCGTTATTAACGCCAGCCGACATAAGAGCGAAGTCTCCTAAGGAAGTAACCAGCTTTGCTAAGGAGGTTAGATTCCTGAGAAAAACGTAGTTTTAGTATGGTAACGCACAAAAGACCTTATGGTTCGCAGTGCAGAAGGGTAATCAATCGACTTCTATCTAATCTAATCTGCACTTAGCAAAACAATCACAATGACAAGCTCTGATACTAACCCCAAGAATATCAAGTTGATTGAGAAAAAAATATTTCAGTGAATTACATATGATCCGAGTGAACTATAGAAAACTGTAGATAATTAAAATTCGCACAGGTACAAATGTCACAGAATCAAAACAGAAGAAGAAACACAGAGAAGGGGAGAAAACATCAAATGTCAAATATCAAAATCACAAAGACAGCTGACGGATCTTTTTCTTTTTCTTTTCATCTGTTTTGTAGTCACGTCATGTCCAATAATAATAATAATGTCATTAAAAAATTAGTAGGTACACAACCATCACAAATTGCCAACATGATTTTCCTTCTCCCCCGAGCTTTTGATATCGTCTCGTCGGAGTTCCCTATAAACAAGCTCCATTCCCCAGGGCATTTCCTGATTAGATTCGTGACAAGATATTTTCTGAACGTGTTATGTCAGTAAACATAGATACATAATTCATAGGCCAATAGCACGATATTCATTTTTTCAGCGCTTGTTATACAGGGTGTCCCGGGAAGAATGCGACAAACGGATACCATGAATCAAGTACATCAAGTAGGACTCGCATCAAGAGGTTTTAATCGTTTGAGGGCCTTCGCTTGAGATTCACAGGGTGATATTCATCTTATGACTGAAACTAGCGACCCGCCTTGGCTTCGCACGGTAATATCTTCGAAAATATTCACTTAAATCATACGTCTGAATAGTCTGAATTTTGGTACCTTCCTACCCTATAAGTTAAGTAGTGTGATGGAATGTCAGTCCAAGTAAAACTGTTAAATAAAGACAGTTGCATCAAAATGTTATCATTAATTCCCTAAATTATGGTGCCTTCCGACCCTCTTAGTTAGAAAAGTGATCAAATACTAACTTGAAGTCTTAGTAACACTCAGTTAAAAAAAAACATCAAAATCATTTCAGTAGCTATGGTGTCATGTGCTTCTTGACACGATCACGCTAGATTTCCACGGGAATGAGGTATTTTCCCGCCGTAAAAAGTAGCCTGTGTCCGTGCCTAGGATCCTATCTTTATATTAAGCAAGTCTTATAAAAATCTGTTCAGACGTTAAGGCGTGAATGAGGTGAACTTTCAAAACAAACGATTAAAAATCACTAACTTAATTAGTTTTCTGCCTACTGCCTACGCCTTAAGTACGATAGCATAAATATTAATAGCCCATATCCTTTTCTAGGTTACTATCTATCCCCTAACTAAATTTCATCAAAATCCGTTCAGTCGTTTAGACATGATAGAGCAAAACTCCCAGCAAAAACCATAAAAAACCACAAACTCTATTCAGTTTTCTGCCTACTTCCTACCCCCTAAGTACGATGACGTGATCATTTTGATCTTATATCCGTTTTTAGGTAACCATCTATTACCTTACTAAATTTCATCAAAATCTGTTCAGCCGTTTAGACGTGAAATAACAAAAGTCCCAACAAAAACGACTAAAAATCACTAACTCAATTTAGTTATCTGTCTACTGCCTACCCCCTAAGAACGATGGCGTTATTAGCCTATGACCATTTCTAGGTTATCATCTATCACCATACCAAATTTCATCAGAATCCGTTCAGCCGTTTAGGCGTGAAAGAGTAACAGACAAACAGACAGACAGACAGAGTTACTTTCGCATTTATAATATTAGTATGGATTTCAAAGTTCAATTACTCTTTAACAATTCGACCGAATGATTTAAAATAGTTTTTCTGTAGTTCAAGCACTTAGTCGAACTCGCAATCCTTCCTTTCTCTTGTATTGTCGTAGTCTTAAGGAGAGCATCCACCTATCGGCAGCAAATGAAGCGGATTTTAGAATTCTTTGTATAGAATCCGATTCGTTCGGCGCGGGTAGGTGGACGCGCTTTCATTAGTTTCTATACGAAGGATTCTAAAATTCGCTTCGTCCGCTCCGTCCGCTTCGTTCGCTGCCGATAGGTGGACGCTTAATTTTACACTGCTACATAAGGACGGAATAATCAAAATATTAAATATTATAATAATTGAGGCGAGCGCCCATAAATTATGAAGCAATAGATGCCCTAAGGGCTGCTACTTGTATCCCCATCCCCGAAGATGACATACGAGCGGTTCACGTCCTCACTTTAGAACAGCCTGTGGCTAATTAATGTGGGGGTGACTGGTACAATTAATCACACTTTCATTAACTAGTTGCGAGTTTGCGAAGTATATTTTGCTGGACAATAAAGTGCTATACAAGTTGACAATTCGAAAACATGCCAGGCCAATTATGTAGCGACATATTGTTTCAAAGAAAAAGCCGGAACAGGTCGATATTTGAAGGCAGGGGGACATATTTTGAGCAGAATTGTAAACCAAAATCTCCTCAACTCTGAGTGTAGGTGTTATGACCCCTACATTCTAAATAGGGAATAGGGGTTGAGATTTACGTCAATTGAAAGATCACTTGTCTCTTTACTTGAATACTATTGTTTGCACGTTTTTATTGAGTCCTTGAAGTGGTTACAGGGGCTGACAATTGCCAGGTCAATTATGTCATGACAAGGATTCTCAAAAAAAGCCGCCAATGGTTGAAGGCAGGGTGACATATTTTGAGCGAAATTGTAAGTCAAAATCTCCTCAAACCTAGGTGTAGGGGTTATCACTCCTAAATTTGTCATTGAGAAATGAGGGTGAGCTAAACCTCAATTGGAAGACAATATGTCCCTCTATACAGGGTGATTTTTTTAAGTGTTTCATTAGACGTTTTCGAGGAAGGAATTGTAATACAGATTCAGGATTTTGGATTCTCGTTTTAGAGTACATGAACTTTAATTGTAAAATATTTTCAAGAAAAAACTACTTCCGGTTTCACCGGAAACGAATGTAACTTCGTTATTTCAAATGCAACACCCTGTATATTCATACATATTCGAATTCTTCGTTCAATTCTACATTGATTTGATGTATGATATGTGCAACCATTCAAGCGGTTCTTGAATTATAGCCTGATTATAAAATTTTTTGAGAAAAAGGTGGTCACAAACTAGTTTCCACATCTTCAAAACCCCTCATTACAAGAATTTCTTTTTGCAAAAGTGAAACAAAATAAAGTACGCTGATACTGTTTCTTGTATAACTTATGAGAAAATATTATACAGGGTGTCTGAAAAATTGCCCCAAAGTGAGCCTCAATAAAACTATGAAATCTCACTTTTTTCAAATGGCAACCCTATAATTTTGTAATTCCAATCGATGGCTCGTCAAAAACCAGCTAGGGTGTCCCGTACATTTCATGCCTCTAAAATCAGTAGTTTTGCCGTTATTCAATAAAATTCGAATTTCACTATCAAAGACAGCTTTCGCACAGTTTGTAAGCTTGCATTTTTGAAGTAGGCTATGTTAGGAACTGTCATTCTAACTTTTTCTTACAGATCAAGCACTAAGCAAAACATGCAATAATAATTTCACTGGAATGATATATCAAGGGTATGTTCTTTATTTGCGGCAAATGTAAAAGATAATTGGAAATTCAACGAAAGAAATTCACATTTACTGACTTTTTTTGTTAAAGGTGGTAAATGTGGATTTCTTTCGTTGAAAGTTTAGACTGCCCTTTCTAATATTTTGTTACATTCACCATAAATGAAGAACATATTCAATACATCACTGTTACTGTAATTCATATTTTGCATAGTGCCCGATTAATCAAAATAGTTTAAATGACAGTTCTCTAAAATGCATTATAAATCAACAGACGTAGCCTTCTTGAAAACTTCTATCCTAATAAGTCTATGGTTAGACTAAAAAACCTTGATTAAATCCTGAAATTCGAATTTTATTCAATAACGGCAAAACTACTAATTTTAGAGGCATGAAATGTACGGAACACCCTAACTGGTTTTTGACGAGCCATCGATTGGAATTACAAAATTATAGGGTTGCCATTTGAAAAAAGTGAGATTTCATAGTTTTATTGAGGCTCACTTTGGGGCAATTTTTCAGACACCCTGTATAATATTTTCTCATAAGTTATACAAGAAACAGTATCAGCGTACTTTCTTTTGTTCCACTTTCGCAAAAAGAAATTCTTGTAATGAGGGATTTCGAAGATATGGACACTAATTTGTGACAACCTTTTTTTAAAAAAATTTGATAATCAGGCTATAATTCAAGAACCGCTTGAGTAGTTGCACATATCATACATCAAATCAATGTAGAATTGAAGGAAGAATTCGAATATGTATAAATATACAGGGTGTTGCATTTGAAATAACGAAGTTACATTCGTTTCCGGTGAAACCGGAAGTAGATTTTTCTTGAAGATATTTTACAATTAAAGTTCATGTACTCTAAAACGAAAATCCAAAATATTGAATCTGTATTACAATTCCTTCCTCGAAAACGTCTAATGAAACACTTAAAAAAATCACCCTGTATAATACTATTGTTTGCAAATTTTTGGTTACTCTTTCAAGTATTTGTAAGGCACATCACTACATAGTATAAACAAAGTCGCTTTTTTCTGTCCCTATTATACAGGGTGACTGGTGACGTAAGGGACAACGGCTAACTGGAGATAGAGGACCTCAAACTGAATGAGGATTGAGGGTTTAAATGTCCCATTAGGCTATTAGTTTCAGAGATACAGGGTGTTTTTTGCAAAAGTGCTAAAACTATAAACTGCCATATCTTCGTCAATATGGCAAATTTTTCGCTGATATTTGGCAAGCTTGTTAATATACATATTCTCCATCAGATCGACAAGAAAAAATTCCCAAAAATTGCAGGTCCGTATTCAAAAATTTCAATTTCCGTGTCAGGTGAGAAATATCACTCGGTATATGAAATAAAAAAAATTAAATTGGGAAATTGGAATCTGCAAAAAACACTGAGTAAAAATCTGTTTTTAGTTTTAATGGCACAAATTTTTTAAAGTTTTTATGACATGTTGAATGTCGAATATTACAATTTTTTCGTATTGAATTCAATAAACACACTATTCCTGAAAGAAAAAAACACTGAATTTGAGATGCTTAAATAATCCTGACGCATTTTGAATATTCTTTCACATCTTGAAATACTTTTTCATTAAATTTCCTATCAATATTATAAGAAAAACTCAAAAAACAATACAAACACAAAAAGATTAACAGTAGCACATATGGTTCATAAAAAAATCAAATGAACAAATGCCTGATATGCGAGAGCCATTCCCCTCAAACACTTATTGGCTCTTTTGAACAATTGAAGTACGTTTCATATCCACAAGATGAAAAAATACTCTTGATAGAACAGTAACACTAGATTTTAGCTCGAGAAAAGTTGAACTTTCTTCTCAGAACGCCTGAACAAAAATCCATCTGATACTTATTCTTTCAACAAATTTTATTCTTCTATTAAATTGTGCAATGATTCATGAGAAAACAACTAAGCTAATGGTCGAAATCAGAGCAATTTGCTTCAACGCATTTATTGGCTCTCTTGAACTCTAATGATTTCTTTCTCTTTTGAGATGAGGATTATTCTGAGACCAAATATTATATCCGTTCATTATGCTCAATCCAAAAACAAGTATCATCTACATATTCTTCATTCGTGAATATTTAAGGCATTTTTCAGTAGATACACAAACGACACAATTCCCAATAATTCACAATCAATGAATGTATGAATATAAACGTCATTTTTTGAAATAAGCCTACTCTGTGTAGTAGGATGTATTTTATTTATAATGAATAATGAACCTGTTATTCTAGAAAATCACTTGTTTCCCTAATATTCTGTTTGCATTAAAGAAATTCATATGCTTCTCAAAAGAAGATGAAGTTGCTACACCTAAGTACATATCAGAGGAAAATAAGTCCTCAAAATTCATACATTATTTCAATGAAGAATAAATTTTGTTGAAAACATAAGTACCAGATGGATTATTGTTCAGGGGTTCTGAGAAGAAAGTCAAACTTTTCTCGAGCTGAAATCCAGTGTTTCTGTTCTATCAAGAGTATAATTTTTCATCTTGTGGATATGAAAAGTACTTCAATTGTTCAAAAGAGTCATTAAGTGTGTGAGGGGAATGGCTCTCGCATATCGAGCATTTTTTTATTTGATTTTTGTATGAATCATATGTGCTACTGTTCCTCTCTTTGTATATCTATTGTTTTTTAATTTTTCCTTCAATATTGATAAAAAATTAATAAAACAGGAGTTCAAGATTTGAAGGAATATTCAATATGCGTCAGGATTATTTAAGCGTCTCAAATTCAGTGTTTTTTCTATCAGGAATAGTATGTTTCTTGAATTCAATATGAATAAATTGTAATATTCGACTTTCAACATATCGTAAAAACTATAAAAAATTTGTGCCATTCAAACTAAAAACAGATTTTTACTCAGTGTTTCTTGAAGAATTTTCCAATTCAAATTTTTTTATCTCATATACCGAGTGATATTTCTAACCTGACACGGAAATTGAAATTTTTGAATACGGACCTACAATTTTTGGGAATTTTTCTTCTCGATCCGATGAAGAATATGTATAGTAACAAGCTTTCCAAATATCAGCGAAAAATTTGCCATATTGACGAAGATATGGGAGTTTATAGTTTTAGCACTTTTGCAAAAAACACCCTGTATCTCTGAAACTAATAGCCTTATAGGACATTTAAACCCCCAATCCTCATTCAGTTTGAGGTCCTCTATCTCCAGTTAGCCGTTGTCCCTTACGTCACCAGTCACCCTGTATATACATATAAGTATAAGTCCCTTTGTGTGCTTAAATCTTTGAAACTAGGCAACGGATTTTGATGCGATTTTTTTATTAGATAGAGTGATTCAAGAGGAAGGTTTATATGTATAACAACATCCATTAATTACTGGAGAAGTACTGTTATTTTTGAGGTTTCTAATGTGATGTCGTAAATAATTTCATTTTTTCCGCTTACATTGCAAACGCAGGCTGAACCCTACGAGTTTCATCAAAATAATGTACTAAGTATTGTACACATTGAAAAGGTCTACAGAAATGTCCGTGATGGTATATGTCTATCTCTTATGGATAACCCACAATAAATTTCTTTTGTCATTTACTTTTTACGAAAAAAAATCGCAAATTTTCGAAGCGATTTTAACCAATACAGGATTAACCCTTAACCAATAAAATACCTTGAATACATTGTTCATTTAATATAGATCTATATGGCCCCTTACATCGTATGATTTAAGTGAATATTTTCGAAGATATTACAGATTTACAAATTGCGGGACGTAGCGTTTGCGGCGGTACCGGCCGGCTGCCCGGTGCGGCAAGAGCGTGCCTATAAATAGCACGTACGAGGCACCCGTGCGAAGCTAGTAAAATATATAGTTCAAAATTCCACTGATGAGAGATATCTTGCCGCACCGTGAATATTTTGAATTTGGAATTTGTTGACGCTTTTAAATCGGTATTATGAATTGTGCAGATGATTCCTCCCGGTAGGATGATAAATCATCGCGAGAATAATCAAAGATATCTTTGATGTCATTGCACTGTATATGATCTTCGAAGAAGGGTCATTTTCGACCTAGATATATGGATAATTTCATTAATCTTTACATTAAAATTCCTTTTAACATATCCCCAACTCTACAAAAAGAATGTGAAAGCATTTTCGAATTTCATGTGTACCAAATTTGAAAATTCATCATGCTAGAGACAATACAAACATCAATGAAAGTTATAATACGATAGAAGCACCCTTATGACAGTTATTGATGGAACCTATGTCTGTTCGCTCAGAGACGAACTAAAAGCCCGCTGTAATTCGATTAGCCTTGATGCTATTACCAACAAAATTCCTGCAGGATATGGAGCACGGTTTCTCTTTTCTTCCTCTTCTCTGACAGAAGAAACATCTGTGAAGTTTATCTGATATAAATTGACGTGAATTGATGAAATTCAAAATCCCATTGCATACAATACTATGATCTAATCAAGAGGCACTAAAATTGAGTAGATAAAATGAAAAGCACTGATTACTAAAAATGAAACTAATTCAAGCAATTTCCATAAAAGAGGTTTCATTTTGAATAACTCGATATATGGGCAAAGTTTTCATTTGTTCGTGAGAATTGGCATAAAATTCCTTTGTTCATAATAATTGAAACATTGATCCAATTTCGATCAAATTTGCTGATGATAACTACTTACAGTTTTTTAATGGCATAAAAAATATTATCTTTCAGATACTTTCAAAAAAGTTTTCTATTCGTTTTACATGTAGAGACTTTGTTGGCCATGAATTGTGTTGATATAGGCTAATAGTTGTTTCGTTGAAAGAACAACTATTTATAGTCAAAATAATATATCAATAATGAACCTATGTTGTTCCCACCGAAAAAGATAGAGTAGTTATTTCTTAATAAATAACTACTTGTTTCTCTTATATGCGATCTATTTTACCGGAGACCCTCGGATGAACGGCAAGAAAGATTTGTGAGGAAACATCTCTGGAGGTTCTCTTCAATTGTGATTCTGATATTCAGGGATGGAAATTTAGATTTGTGATCTTATATAACTATTGTGGAGTTCCTAAGGCGGATTCGAGTTGTTTAAGTTCATGTTGTCTTTGCCTGCTACAAGTTAGTTGGATAGATCTATAAACAGAGAGTGTTTGGAATAGATATGTTCTGGATGATGTATAAATTAGCAGGAGAAACCGATTTGTGTGGGTGCGTTTATTGTATTACTAGCTTTTACCCGCGACTTCGTCCGCCTACCGACCCCTCTAAGTTAGAAAAGTGATCAAATACTAACTTGAAGTCTTAGTAACACTCAGTTAAAAAAAAATATCAAAATCATTTCAGTAGCTATGGCGTCATGCGCTTCTTGACACGATCACGCTCGATTTCCGCGGGAATGAGGTATTTTCCCGCCGTAAAAAGTAGCCTGTGTCCGTGCCTAGGATCCTATCATTATATTAACCAAGTCTTATAAAAATTCGTTCAGACGTTAAGGCGTGAATGAGGTAAACTTTTAAAACAAACGATTAAAAATCACTAACTTAATTAGTTTTCTGCCTACTGCCTGAGCCTTAAGTACGATTGCATGAATATTAATAGCCCATATCCTTTTTTAGGTTACTATCTATCACCTAACTAAATTTCATCAAAATCCGTTCAGCCGTTTAGGCATGATAGAGCAAAATTCCCAGCAAAAACCATAAAAAATCACTAACTCAGTTCAGTTTTCTGCCTACTTCCTACCCCCTAAGTACGATGACGTGATCATTTTGATCTCATATCCGTTTTTAGGTAACCATCTATTACCTTACTGAATTTCATCAAAATCTGTTCAGCCGTTGAGACGTGAAAGAGCAAAAGTCCCAACAAAAACGACTAAAAATCACTAACTCAATTTAGTTATCTGCCTACTGCCTACCCCCTAAGAACGATGGCGTGATTATTTATAGCCCATGACCATTTCTAGGTTATCATCTATCACCATACCAAATTTCATCAAAATCCGTTCAGCCGTTTAGGCATGATAGAGCAAAACTCCCAGCAAAAACCATAAAAAAATCACTAACTCAATTCAGTTTTCTGTCTACTTCCTACCCCCAAAGTACGATGACGTGATCATTTTGATCTTATATCCGTTTTTAGGTAACCATCTATGACCTTACTAAATTTCATCAAAATCTGTTCAGCCGTTGAGACGTGAAAGAGCAAAAGTCCCAACAAAAACGACTAAAAATCACTAACTCAATTTAGTTATCTGCCTACTGCCTACCCCCTAAGAACGATGGCGTGATTATTCATAGCCTATGACCATTTCTAGGTTATCATCTATCACCATACCAAATTTCATCAAAATCCGTTCAGCCGTTTAGGCATGATAGAGCAAAACTCCCAGCAAAAACCATAAAAAAATCACTAACTCAATTCTGTTTTCTTCCTACTTCCTACCCCCTAAGTACGATGACGTGATAATTTTGATCTTATATCCGTTTTTAGGTAACCATCTATTACCTTACTGAATTTCATCAAAATCTGTTCAGCCGTTGAGACGTGAAAGAGCAAAAGTCCCAACAAAAACGACTAAAAATCACTAACTCAATTTAGTTATCTGCCTACTGCCTACCCCCTAAGAACGATGGCGTGATTATTCATAGCCTATGACCATTTCTAGGTTATCATCTATCACCATACCAAATTTCATCAAAATCCGTTCAGCCGTTTAGGCATGATAGAGCAAAACTCCCAGCAAAAACCATAAAAAATCACTAACTCAATTCAGTTTTCTGTCTACTTCCTACCCCCTAAGTACGATGACGTGATCATTTTGATCTTATATCCGTTTTTAGGTAACCATCTATTACCTTACTGAATTTCATCAAAATCTGTTCAGCCGTTGAGACGTGAAAGAGCAAAAGTCCCAACAAAAACGACTAAAAATCACTAACTCAATTTAGTTATCTGCCTACTGCCTACCCCCTAAGAACGATGGCGTGATTATTCATAGCCTATGACCATTTCTAGGTTATCATCTATCACCATTTCAAATTTCATCAAAATCCGTTCAGCCGTTTAGGCATGATAGAGCAAAACTCCCAGCAAAAACCATAAAAAAATCACTAACTCAATTCAGTTTTCTGTCTACTTCCTACCCCCTAAGTACGATGACGTGATCATTTTGATCTTATATCCGTTTTTAGGTAACCATCTATTACCTTACTGAATTTCATCAAAATCTGTTCAGCCGTTGAGACGTGAAAGAGCAAAAGTCCCAACAAAAACGACTAAAAAGCACTAACTCAATTTAGTTATCTGCCTACTGCCTACCCCCTAAGAACGATGGCGTGATTATTTATAGCCCATGACCATTTCTAGGTTATCATCTATCACCATACCAAATTTCATCAAAATCCGTTCAGCCGTTCAGGCATGATAGAGCAAAACTCCCAGCAAAAACCATAAAAAATCACTAACTCAATTCTGTTTTCTGCCTACTTCCTACCCCCTAAGTACGATGACGTGATAATTTTGATCTTATATCCGTTTTTAGGTAACCATCTATGACCTTACTAAATTTCATCAAAATCTGTTCAGCCGTTGAGACGTGAAAGAGCAAAAGTCCCAACAAAAACGACTAAAAATCACTAACTCTATTTAGTTATCTGCCGCCTACTGCCTACCCCCTAAGAACGATGGCGTGATTATTTATAGCCTATGATCATTTCTAGGTTATCATCTATCACCATACCAAATTTCATCAAAATCCGTTCAGCCGTTTGGGCATAATAGAGCAAAACTCCCAGCAAAAACCATAAAAAAATCACTAACCCAATTCTGTTTTCTGCCTACTTCCTACCCCCTAAGTACGATGACGTGATCATTTTGATCTCATATCCGTTTTTAGGTAACCATCTATTACCTCACTAAATTTCATCAAAATCTGTTCAGCCGTTGAGACGTGAAAGAGCAAAAGTCCCAACAAAAACGACTAAAAATCACTAACTCATTTTAGTTATCTGCCTAGTGCCTACCCGCTAAAAACGATGGCGTGATTATTTATAGCCTATGACCATTTCTAGGTTATCATCTATCACCATACCAAATTTCATCAAAATCCGTTCAGCCGTTTGGGCATGATAGAGCAAAACTCCCAGCAAAAACCATAAAAAAAATCACTAACTCAATTCTGTTTTCTGCCTACTTCCTACCCCCTAAGTACGATGGCGTGATCATTTTGATCTTATATCTGTTTTTAGGTAACCATCTATTACCTCACTCAATTTCATCAAAATCTGTTCAGCCGTTGAGACGTGAAAGAGCAAAAGTCCCAACAAAAACGAATAAAAATCACTAACTCAATTCAGTTATCTGCCTACTGCCTACCCCCTAAGAACGATGGCGTGATTATTTATAGCCTATGACCATTTCTAGGTTATCAGCTATCACCATACCAAATTTCATCAAAATCCGTTCAGCCGTTTGGGCATAATAGAGCAAAACTCCCAGGAAAAACCATAAAAAATCACTAACTCAATTCTGTTTTCTGCCTACTTCCTACCCCCTAAGTACGATGACGTGATCATTTTGATCTTATATCCGTTTTTAGGTAACCATCTATTACCTTACTAAATTTCATCAAAATCTGTTCAGCCGTTTAGACGTGAAGAGCAAAAGTCCCACTAATCACTAACTCAATTTAGTTATTTGCCTACTGCCCACCCCCTAAGAACGATGGCGTGATTATTTATAGCCTATGACCATTTCTAGGTTATCATCTATCACCATACCAAATTTCATCAAAATCCGTTCAGCCGTTTAGGCGTGAAAGAGTAACAGACAGACAGACAGACAGACAGACAGATAGACAGACAGACAGAGTTACTTTCGCATTTCGTCCGTTGAATGCAGAACTATACCAAGTCCGAAATTCATACTTTTCAGGAGACACGTTTTTTTGAATAGGTCAAAAGATGATTGAAAATATATAAAAATTCTTTCATTTTGAACTTCAACTTGAAGATCCTGATTGTTTTGTGATGGTCAAAATTTGCCCAAAAAGAAATTTCCGAAAAATTGGGACAAAATATAGCCTTGTACGGTAGTTCTACATATCAGAACTATTTTATGTCCACTTTCAACTGAACTATGTCCTTATAATATGGGTCAGAACTATGCTATGTCTACTTTCAACTAAACTATGTCCTTATGTCAGGGTCGGAACTATGCTATGTCCACTTTCTCGCTAGATTGAACTATCACGTGAGTTTATATGAAATTGAAAAAGTGGGGTAAGGATATAAGATGGACTTGCAATACTTCTGCATCAGATGGAGTGTAGTATTAAGCATCTCTTTGGGCCATAAACCGATTTTCTGGAAAAATGGACTTGGGATAGTTCTGCATTCAACTGACGATTTATAATATTAGTATGGATAAACTGTGTGCGTTGATGTTTTTTGTGGCTAGAATAAACAGAAAGAGAGTGAAACTGTTCGTTTCGAATTCCATTTGGAACATGATGTTGTTGAGATGATTGAGAAGTTGCACAAGAGATTAAAAACAATGTGAACATATGACAAATATCGAAGAGCAGTCTTTCTTTGCGGAGATAATCAAATCGTTATTCAAGAATGTTATCCGGATCTCAACATGGAATAATACTAAATACATATTGTTATTTCATTAAACGATGAATAATAATAATAATAATAATAATGTTTATTGATCCATTTAGACACACAGTGGTGTATAAGACAGGTCAGTATACAGAGAAAGAGAAAAAAAAATATTGAATTTAAATTAAAGACAAATTTATACAAAATTAGTATCACTGAAAAATTCCGCAACACTATAATACGCCTTATCTACTAACAGAGATCTTAACCTAGACCTGAACACAGAAAAACCAAGCTGCCTCATTGCAACAGGTAAATGGTTGAACATTCTAATACCTTGGAAATGTGGAGAGGATTCATACTTAGATGTTCTGTGCTGAGGAATAAACAATGTTGTAACATTTCTTGTTTTGTATTTGAAATCACCAGAAAGCTTGGGAATATCGTTAATATTCTCTTTTATATAAACTAGACAATTGTATATGTACAGGCATGTCACCGTCATAATCTTGTTTTTAATGAATATTGGTCTACACGATGTCTGATGATTCAATCCAAAAATCAGGCGAATGACCCGTTTCTGAGCAATCAATATTCGTGAGATATTCACAGAATTACCCCAAATTAACGTATTATAGTTCAAATGTGTATGAAAAAGACTATGGTAGATGGTTATCAAGGACTCAACGGGCAAATAACCTCTTAATCTGCTTAAAGCGTAGTAGGACGTGTTCAGCTTTTTGACTAGATATTCTAAGTGGTCGCACCATCTAAGTTGTTCATCTACAACCAAACCCAGAAATTTTATAGATGATTTAGATGTAATTGAGATGTCGTCATGGTTGAAAGTGAATGTTTCATTTTGATTCTTGAGGTTGAAAACAACCCACTCAGTTTTGTCGATATTAACTATCACAGAGTTTACTTTACACCATACGACAAATCTTTCCATCAATGAAGAACACTTTGATATTAGCTCCTCACGCGTTTTCGCAGAGATTGCAAACGAAACGTCATCGGCGAACATGACAAGCAATTCCGCTATTATGTGGTCAGGAAGGTCATTTATAAAAAGTAGAAAGATAAGAGGACCTAGTACTGATCCTTGCGGGACTCCAAGAAGAATATTAAAATGGTCCGAAATATAATCATTGATTTTTACACTCATTATTCTGTCCATAAGAAAAGATTTAAGCCACTCGAGAAAACCCCCCGAAAGCCCAAATTATACATCTTTTTCAATATGAAATTGAAATTCAAACAATCAAACGCACGTGAGAGATCGAAAAACAGTCCAGAAACCCACAAACCGTCATCCAGGCATCTGTAAACATACTCTATGAAGGAGAGCGCGGCAGTCTGTGTGGAACGTCCTGAACGAAAGCCGTGCTGGTTATTCTTCAAAAGTTTGAATTTAGTCAGGTAGTTCACCATGCGGTCGTAAACCATTCTTTCGATAACCTTAGAAAAAATATTTATTAAGGAAATCGGTCTATAATTGCTTATATCGGTTGGATCATTTTTTTTCAAAACAGGTATGACTGTGGACAGCTTAAGGCATGAAGGGAATGTTCCGCAAGTAATAGAAAGGTTTACCAGATGGGTAAACGGTCCGGATATCAACTCATTTATTGTTTTTAAGACTCTAGCAGACACTAAATCGATACCAGTACACTTATTGTTTTTTAGATTATTGATAGTTTCAATGACTTCACGTTCGGTGATCGGAAAAAAATAAAATGAATTGTCGGACATTTTAGAGGTTGTACAATCCGTTGATAAAGTGGATCCGTAACTATTCATAAGGCTTCTGACACCGATACTTGAGAAATAGCTGCCAAAAGCAGCAGCAATGTCCTCGATATCCGAACAGAGAGATCCATCGATATTTAATGTATTCGGGTACTTTGAACGAGATTTCCTACCAGTAATATGATTGACCATGCTCCAGACTGATTTATTCAGATTAGAAGATCGTTTTAATATGGCTTGATTAAACTCATATTTAGCATTTTTCAGCAGTTGGTTGTAATCTTTTTTGAATTTTTATATATTTCAAGAGATTCATTAGACTTCAGCTCTTTATGGAGCCAAAACAGATATTTAAGTTGTTGACTAGCTTGTCTGATTTGAGGCGTAATCCATCCAGAGTTTATATTATTGGTTGTCATTTTTTTATTGGACAACATTCTTCAATGGTGGAATTTATTATTTTCAAAAATTTATAGAAGCCATTTTCAACGTTTGTGGCACCACACACATCAGAAAAATCACTCTTAGATAACGCAAATCTAAGCTTGAGGAGGTTGGTGTTTGAATAGCTTCTTATCAATCTATAATCTTCATCCACAGAAATTGATGAATAGTGAGGTAATAATGTGATCGAGATGGCCTTGTGGTCACTAATATGAGGTTCGAACACCGTACTTGAATAATTATCAGAATTGAAATTTGTTAGGATGTAATCTAACATTGAAATTGAAGTATGGCCACTAATATTAGTGTATACCCTGGTAGGTTGAGAGCAAGTTACTTTAATATGGAAGCACATCATAATATCATCAAGCAACCTCTTTCTGTTACAACTTGGATTGAGGTAATCAACATTTAGATCGCCGCACACAAAGATATATTTTGCAACCTGAGAGCATCGCTCCAATGTACTAGTTAATTTATCTAAAAAGGTCTCAAAATTACCAGAAGGTGATCTATAAATACTAAGTATACACATATGTTCGTCATACAATTTTATCTTTATAGCACAACATTCAAAGTGAATATCTGAGCAGATATGAGTGAACTCCAAGTTTCTGAAAAGTAAATCACCTCTAACAAATATCAAGGAGCCACCATGAACCCTGCTCATACGACAATAGTGAGCAGCAAGAACATAACCAGGTAGTGTTATACTAGTAATACTTTCACTGTTGCACCAATGCTCAACAACACAAAGAATCATAGGAGATTGCTCTACGATCAAAACTTCTAACATATCCAATTTATTACTAATACCTTGAACATTAATATGGACCATCTTGAAATTCGATTCAACTGGAGTAGTATGCTCGTCTAACTTTTGCAATTTGTTTGGGGAGCTTCCATTGCTGGCTGAGCCTTGACTCCCCTTTTGTAGAAAAACTGGGATACACGAGCACCGCTTGGCCAAATGTCATTTCTCCATGCATCTTTTAGGTTGTCCTGGCTGATAGAAACCTTCATAGAAGTATAAATTTCAGGGTGTCTGGACTGCAACGGTTCACAGACGACTTCAGGAAATGTCTCGGCAAGAACGTTCCTCATTACATCAGCTCTTGTTTGGGGTGCCAATCGGGTGACATGTAGCGATACAAACTTTGGCACCGCTTGGACTTGTGTGATATCCTTATTATTCCCAACCACAAACCTCTGCTTACGTCTCTGGTTTACTTTCGTCCACCCCTGTTTATTTGGCCGGGATGAAATCGATGAATTATTATCGTCTTTGTGCGGTGTTGGAGAAGTTAATTCAAATTTATCTCCTGATACTATGGTAGCCTTCTTCATTTTCTTCTTTTTGGTTACAGTGGTCCATTCATTAGACGTGGAAGATTTGTCGACTTGTTTATTTGGATTTCCGCATGTTTTCTCAGACGAATTTGTAATTATTAATGATACCGGATCACAGATGCGGGAAGTCTGCACAGGCATCCCAGCCACGGACGATGAGTCATCTGAGGTGTTCCGGTCTCGTCGATTCTCAGAGACGGTATCACAATATGTCATATTGATAACATTTTTATCAGACTTTAACGAATGTATTTCTTCCAGGAGTTTTTCTATCTGATAACCCTGTGTTGTTATAATTTTCTTCAACAAGTCAATTTCATTTACAAAAATTGAACTGATCTCAGAGACGATTTCGTTCTTCAAAGTCGACAAATTATCCATTGTGGGGTGATGTTCACTGATCAGTGGATTTGGACTTTTAGATCCGGCCAAACTTTCGGTTTCGGTATACCGCGGTAGGCACGTCTCACAATTCCATTTATTGTTAAGATTCGCACGATATGTATTGAATTCCTCCAAAGACATATTAATACACTTAGTGTCAGTTGCAGGAACGTCCATTAAAATTTAAAGGTCCATTAAACTCTTCTTCTTCTTCTTCTCTGTGCGGTGCCTTACCGGCCGAACTGAGGCCTAGTGGCCCATTGTTCACCCGCATCATTCTACAGAGACTCAGCTCCTCAGACACGAAGACAGAAATGTCGCGAGCCTGCCAGGAGTGGTTCCTCTCACCATAGGAATAGAAGGTGTTGGATTTCCTAGGTGTGTTGACCTTAACTCAGTAAGGTTTTCACAGTTGAACAAAATATGCTCAACCGTTTCATCAGTACTCCTGCACCACCGGCATAGGGAGCAGCTCGTCAATCCCATTCTCTTCAAATGCTTGTTAAACAGGTGACCAGTCAATGCACCAGTCACCAGACTGAGTTGTTTCCTCTCCAGCAGCAGAAGCCTATTGACCTCAGATCGCGAGGACGGTCTCTCAAGTGCAAAGGAGGGAGACCCAGCAGACATTCCATCGCTGCTGTAGGGGTAGACCTCAGAGCGCCTGTAATACTTAAACAAGCTTTCCTCTGGCATTTAGTCATAATGTTCTGGTTGACGGCCCTCTCCATAGAAGGCCACCACACCACAGAGGCATAGGTCAGGATAGGCCTCACCACGGCAGTATACAACCAGTGCATAATGTGCGGTTTGAAGCCCCATCCATTACCCAGCACCCTCCGAGTGGACCAGAATATTACATTGGCTTTATTCGTTTGAGTCTCAACGTGTTTGTTCCACAAAAGTTTGCGGTCCAATATCACCCCGAGATAACGAACTTGTTCGGATAGAGTGAGCCCAACTCCAAACAGACTGGGAAGTCGTAAGTTGCTAGGCACCCTCTTTCTAGTAAAGAGAACCATCTCTGTCTTACTAGGATTTACCGAGAGCTCGTTTTTCAAGCACCATCGTTCGACCCGTCGCAGAGCATTCTGCATCAGATCCCCAATGACACTGATCACCTTACCCCTGATTAGTATAACAAGGTCGTCCGCATAGGCCACCACAACGAACCCAGCCTTCCTTAACTCCACCAGGAGCTCATCCAGGACGAGATTCCACAGTATCGGAGACAGAACACCGCCCTGCGGACATCCCCTTCCTGGCGAGCCCCCTATGGTCGAGCCGCCCAGCCGAGCCACGATGCTACGTGAACCAAGCAGAGACCCCGTCCACCGACAAAGAGTAGGCGGAACACCATGTCTGGCCAACGCAGATTGCATCACACCAAACGCAGTGTTATTGAAGGCACCTTCTATATCAAGAAATACAGCTAGGGTGTACTCCTTGTTATGTATTCCGTCCTCAATACAGTTAACCACTGAGTGAAGAGCAGAATCTACTGATTTTCCCAGCTGATACGCATGCTGGGAGGGGTGCAGTGTATAGCCACTAAAGCATCGTCCCTGATGTATCTTTCCACCAACCTCTCCAGTGTCTTGACTAAGAACGAGGAGAGGCTAATTGGTCGAAAGTCATTCGCTTTTGTATGCGATGGTTTTCCAGGCTTGGGTATGAAAATTACCTTCACCTTTCTCCAGGACAATGGAATGTGACCTAGAGCCAGACTCGCACGGAGAACGTGAAGCAGTGGGGAGGCCAGCACTTCCAGCCCCTTGGATAGCAGAGCCGGAACAATGCCATCCTCACCAGCTGCTTTATAAGACTCGAAACCGTTGATCGCCCAACGGAGTCGAGAATGTGTGACTACACGTGCAGCCAGCTTCCAGTCCTCGTATTAAACTCTTAATCCTCCATTATAACAAGGAACTAATGGAGGATTAAGGGTTTAATGGACCTTTAAATTTTAATGGACGTTCCTGCAACTGAGCATTAATATGGTAATTATTTTCACAAGTTAAACAACTTATAGAATCATCATATCGATCGATTTTCAGAGAGCATCGGGAACAACATATTCCACGACCGCGCGACATGATGGCTAAACTGCTAATGAATAGTTAAAGAAATAGGTATATTAAAATTTCGATTCAGTAAGTAATTTCGCAGAATCTATGGTAAAATTTCAGTAAATGACATCGGTCATGAAATTATCGAAATAGCTCGAATATGTTTTCATAGTGTTGGTTTGTAGTCAGATAGTTTGAGGGTTGTGAAAAGGAATCGATAACTGGACAGCCAAAATGAAATATTATTTCATTAATTCTAATCATAACACAAAGAATAGGTACATTTTTTCCATATCGAGCTTCGTTTAGGTGATTGTAATGTATATTAGAATAATATTCGCGGGTTTTCCTGCGCAAGCAATGTTTTTGTACTGTATGTAACATGTGTGACAATCTCTGCGGAGATAATTTTATACAGCAGTTGTTGAGAATATACAAATGTAGATGTCAAGAAGAAGTTTTTATTCTGGTTATATTCATATTAATATACCTGAAATAGAATATATAAGAGTATCCTCATATTAGTGTTACTCGAATATATTACAGTGATAATGAACCTATACAAAATATTTCAATATTTTATTCAACATTTATTAATGGTATGAATATTTATGTATATATGTAAATACAAAACTATGGTAAATGGTCAAAAATATCACAATTTACATTGATACATGCCTGGCAACTCAAAACAAGTGAATTGTAAATTTCTTCGAAATTTACAGTTTGTTGAATAGTATGCAGTGAATATAAAATTCTTTCTGCTAATTGCTCAATGGTATAAATAATATCAGCAATTTATTCTTTACTGAACTGAATTTTGAAAGAAGTACTAACCGAATGTCATGCACTTTGTACAAATATATGTAACTAATTAATGACAGGCTGTCAAATAATAAACAAACAACTTGAAATTCCTATACATGTTTACCTTTAAATTTTATAGAATATAAATAACATGATTTTTTTAAAGTTTTTTCAAATATCTCCTAAACGTAGCTAAATATGAAAAAAATGTATTCTTTGTCTTATGATAAGGATTCCATTTTGGATATAATATTTCATTTTGGCTGTCCAGTTATCGAACACCCTGTAAAGATAGAGTACTCATTTCTTGTTCTATTTTACTGTTGACAACTCGGATAAAACGAAAGAAAGCTTTGCGAGCAAACCTCTTGGAAGGTTCTATTCAATTGTGATTCAGATATTCAGGATTGGAATTTTAGATTTGTGATCTTCTATAACTATTGTGGAGTTCCTAAGGCGGATTCGAGTTGTAAGTTCGTGTTGTCTTTGCCTACTACCAGTAAAGTTAGCCGGATAGATCTATAAACAAGGGAGTGTTCGGAATAGGTATGTTTTGGATGATGCTGGAAATCAGCATGAGAAACCGATTTGTTTGGTTGCGTTCACTGTAAACGATGTGCCTTGATGTTTTTTGTGACGAGAACATAAAGAAAGAGGGTAAATTTATTCGTTTCGATGTTTAGGTGGATGTTGTTAAGATGATGGAGAAATTGGTTTAGAGATTCGATACAATATGGCAATATGACTAATATAGAAGAGCAGACTTTTTTTGATGAGATAATGAATGATTGGCTCCTACGAATCATCTCATTATTCAAGAATATTCTCAGGATCTCACCTAGGAAAAATAGGAAATACATTTTATAATTTCACGGAACGAGATATAGATATTTGAAATGATAGAAAAGGTTTAACTTTATTGATATTTGAGATGTATATAGTCCGTTCACGAAAGGTTGAGCCGTCGGTTGGCCATGATAATTTGACATATTCCACTGTGTATATTAAAATTTATTTTTACAATTCAAAAATAATTCACAGGTTAAAATAATATCTCAGTGGCGTATTCAAGTCAGTTTCAAAGAAAATTTCAACATCATGTATTATGAAAATAATGCATTTCCAGACTTATGTTAATAGATATTTTTTATTGAACGATCGGAGCAATTAACCTTTTCAAATCTTCTCCGTCAATTCAAAAAGACGCTGTATAAGAATATCCTATGACGTTTACGTCTTCTATATTTACGGAATACATTCCTATTGAATAACATCTTACAAGTCAGGGGCTTTGGAAAGATCCGTAAACCAGAGTTTTATTCACGAAGTGAGTCTTCTACAAGAATTTCATCTTTTGGAATTGAGAACTTAGGTACGACCAATCGTAAAGACGTTATTGTCCAGGAGGAACAATTCCTAAACCTGAAATTTTCAAGACGAGTTTTAATTTTGAATAAGAGAGTTGAACTCATGAATGAATCAAACTAAGCTTGTGACTTTATGTTCTTTTGAGGGAAAGTGAAATGATTTTCATTTTCATTAATTTAAACCGAGATTCGAATAATAAAATTGCGCTGTGTGTTAGCACTTTCTTTAGTACGCATGATTCGCGAATGCTGTCTGTAGCAGTCTTTCAAGAAGGATCTATTATACAATATCAGTATTTTCGTCGAACGCATGAAATCATAAATGGGTACTAGCTGTAAAGCACTGACAAATGAATATGGAGAACCGATATCAAATTTTTTTCTCAATTTTAGGCCGTATTTCTGTTCGAAACGAGAAAATAAAATGCAAAAAATAATAACAATTTATTTAAGATGTTTACAGCTGAAATCAATAATATTGGTTTCCAATATAAGAAATGACAGGAAAAACTTCACATCTGCTTATTATCTGTAAAATTCGGTGTATTGTTTCCGATTTTTGTTGGGAGGTTCGAAATATTTTTAAATATCTTTGTGAAAAGTAACTAGAGGTCCATCAAAGTCGAAAATATGAAGAGAAGATGAAGAAGTGAAAGTATGCCCAAAGAATTGAATGCCAAATACTAAGTGTTCCTTGATAAGTGTGTAAACGGCCAACTGTAGATTTCTCTTGAAAACTTAATTCTCTTTTTTTTTCGATCTTCGTTTCAGAGGTAAAGGCTATCAAAAATTTAAATTTCCTTCAGTTTTTGCTAATATCTCAGGCACCGTTTGAATTAAAGAATTGAAATTCTGCACACTTATAATTACTATTTACATAGCTACTTTCTTGTACTTTTCTTGGTTTTGTTAGACGTGCCAGTGGTGAGGATATTTTATTTGCACAAATGTTTTACCCCACAACTCCTTCACCACAGCACATAGCAAATTTTGATGCGCAGATGTATTCTACATAAAAAAGATACTTTTGGTTTATTGCTCTAAAGTGAACCGTTTTAGAAGGAACTGGCGTTTTGTGATCAAAAACAGTTTGCTAGCCATTGTGAATGCCTTCAAGTTTGATAAATGAGTAGTGATAAATCAAAAAGTTCATTGATTTCAACACAATTTGACAACGAGGTTTTCAATATGATATTACACAATGATTTTCCATTATTTTCAGGTTTTTGTTAATTATCACTTCTCATCTTCTCAATTAGAACAAATTTTCAATACGTCATCAATTTGTTTAGTGGTATAAAAGTTGGGGGTTAAACTTTGTGCAAATTCAATATCTACGCTAGTGATAATTCTAAAATCACCAAGTTAAGTGCAAGAAAGTTATCATCACTAGTGATAATGTGTGTATAAAAATTCAATTCTGTAATTCAAACGATACCTGAGCTATAAGTAAAACACTGGAAATTCTAACACTCTGTATCTCTGAAAAGAGGGAAAAGAAGAAAACACAATGTTATTTTTTCATGAAAAATCTAGGGTTGGTCGTTCAAAGACTTATTTTGGAACACCCTGTTCAATTAAATTCACAATTTTCTGCCTCAAAAAACATTTCCGAGAATCACGATATAATGAATACACAGATACCAAACTTGAATAAAGTATTTGTAGGTAATACGAATAAAATACTGGACTCACGAGTTGTATCCGATGTAGTCCGAAGAACAAGCTTAATTGTTTCAAATCCTCGTATTACGTTTGTTTGTCCGAGTATCTTCTGTGTTCAATAGAGAAATCACTTGGTCGTCACCAGCAACCTGAAAAATCTCATAATAATCTTTCTAGATATATTATTTAAACACGAAATTCGTTGTTTATTCAAGCGAAAAAAGAAGTACAAAGAGTCAGAAGGGTAAGTATATACGAAACTCGAACACTACAGAGCTAACGAATATATCAAAAATTAATCAGATAATTGATTCAAATATTCAATTTACTATGTAACAACGTGCTAGCAATCAAAAATAATAGTTCGCTATAAAAAGATATCACCCAATCAGGAAAACTAACCAGTATGTGAATTTAAAACCTGGAGTGTATACATTTTCGATATAAATTATTTGATGTTGATATAGCATGGGTGGACACTCACTTTTCTCCTCCTTTTATTCTCCCAAGCAAATTTTTTCTGAACTCTGTTTTGATCGAGTCATATAAACAGACGTAGGATTATTAGGTAGGATGTATCCAACCCTTACCGATCGACACAGTTGGCGGGACTGAGGGGTGGAAACGGCGAGGTGTTCCTGTCTTCCGAGGCGAATTGGAGCATTCATCCCAGTTTTTGCGGGTTCGGAAACAGAAACTCATACGGTTATTGGGCGGGCGCAAGTAGCATTCATGGAAAATGTTCAAAATTTTCTTTTAGATTGCTCGTTATACTTAAACGAGTGCTATATCGTTTTTCCCAAATGTCTCTAATTTTTAATTTTGAGCCTAAAATCCTCTTGAACGAATTCTGTCCGTGGTGGGGCCGTCCGGTCGTAAGAACGATAACTCTCGAACGGATTGTCCTAGAGATTCGAAATTTCCATTTCGATTCTCAAATACCGCGAATATGGTCGTTAACAAGCCAGAGGGTGTTCCAAAAATATGGCAATTAAAATTTTTTGTTCCTCGATATCTAAGACAAAACGAAACCAATCGAATTGAAGTTCTGCTACCAAATGCAGATTGATTTATATAATCCCTATGCAAAATTTTGTGTTAACAGAACCATAAGAAATTCAATTGGAAAATTAAAAAAAAACAATCATTTTACAGGGTGTCCCGTAAAGACCACGTCAAACGAAAACGGAAAGTAGATCAGAATGTGCTCTATCCCATGTAAAAAAATCGTTCATATGAAAGTCTCACAGTTTTCGAGATATTTGATGTTTTATGAAAATGTTGAATTTTTTCACTTAAAATGCTTTTTCTCTTGCGGAAGCTACAATTAAATACTTTTCGAATTAGTTTTTTCCATAAATATTGTTGAATGATTACTTCAATTTATGCAATGAAAAATAGCACAAAATATTATACAGGGATTCTGAAAAAAAAATTTAAATTCTTGTTTAGAAGGAAGTGTTTTTTTGTACTGAACTCTATCTGACGTGGTGTAAAAAAAATACACTAGAGCTTCTCTGCATATTACGTTAAAAAGTTCAAAATTTTCATAAAACATCAAATATCTCGAAAACTGCGAGACTTTCATATGAACGATTTTTTCACATCAGATAGAGCACATTCTGATCTACATTCCGTTTTCGTTTGACGTGGTCTTACGGGACACCCTGTGAGTGTAAAAAGTAATTGGAAAGGGCTATTGAATAAGTGTGAAAATAGATCATGAATGAGTATGGAATGTATGAGGTGGTAGTAAGTGTGGTCTACAGGACCTCGGGGTGGTGGTAGTAGTGTGTTTGGGAAGACCCATCGGCGAGGAGCGGTTTCTCGGTAGACCGGGGAGTTCCAGGCGGCCGAGGCGGCCCTAGGGATGATTTCTGGGGAGATGCTGGCCTGCGGGGCCATTTTTCGGTCTGCGCATGCGCGGATGAAAAATGGAATAACTCGGCAGGATGAGGTCGTGCGGGGGTGCCGATTGGTGTCTGGAGTAGCTGAGGGAGTAAATTATTTTGTCCGATAGGTTGGCGCATGCGCAGATGGATGTGCTCGTAACTTCTGAACCGTACGAGATACGGGAACGGGGTTTGGACAGCTAGTGTGCTGAGAAGAAGAGCTTCTCGACGAAGGTGGACTGCGCATGCGCATTTCCAAATTCTCGATTTTTGTGTGGGTTATGCTAGGAATGAGTGGATGAATCACAGAGAGTGCATGGGTAATGACTTACGAGACCAGGACTGGACAGACATGTGAAAGAGATGCACTCTTAAATGACTCCTGTAGTAATGGCGACGGTGAAAATTGCAGGGTTTGTACCTGATTTTCCTGGTAGTGTCACCTGTGCTGTTAAGGTACAAGACGAGCAGGGAGACCAAAAACTGAAAAATATCCCGTCTGACAGGGTAAACCCAAACCCGTCGGATTTTTCCTCCCGACCCCAATGATCCTTGCTCCCTAGTCAAGTAGCTGTAAGGAATCTTAAAGCGATGTCGACGGGAACCGAAGGGGAAACCTGGTTCCTGGCAGGGCCTCCCATGTCGATAAGGTTTAAGCTGAACAGTAAAACGACTAAACATTTTCCCCTTCAATACTCCTTTTCCCTGCTATACCTTATCCTTCCATCCTACTCCCCCCCCCCTCGACCATGTCTCGATCTCTGCCTGCCAGTATACGGCTACGCCGGGCCTGGTATGGCGGAGGAGAGGCTAAGGGAAGGAAAACCCTAACAGAAAACCTAGGACAGATAACACGGAACGACTTAGCGCTTTTTAGGACAGAGATGTGTGCGTTGCACTGCTCTGAAAACTTTCTAATGGTATGGATAGGAAAAGAAAAAATCGTCTACGGTGCAGGGGATGGATACCCAGTACCGGTTGTGGAAGGTGTTCGCGCAGGCCAACCTCAACCGTCATCCAGCTACTGCGTAGCCCCTCTTTTAGTCCAGGGAGAGACGGCCTAATATTGCTACTGGGAAGAAACCCGAGAAGGGAGAAGAAGAAGGCAAGATGGCGAACTTTGATAGTGAAGAAAACGTGTTCGGAAGATCAAAGAAGATGATGAGAACGCCACCAGAGAGAGTGGAGAAAAGCAAAACAGAGGGCGACAAAATAACTGTAACAACTGATTCAGAGGATTTAAACCCCCGAGGACTCCAGAGTCGCAAGGAGAACCTTTCTTGCCTGAGGAAGATGAAGATTTATAAGTTGGCTGGTAACATCGAACACAGGAAAGAGAAGGAGGATCGATAGCCCTTTGAACGTGAGCATGGACAGCAATAGATACGCGAGCGTAATGATGATCCTCGAAAAGGTTAAGGAGGGTTTGAATAAAATGGTAACTTCCGAAGAAGGAATAAAGGACGAGACCAAAAAGGAGCTGATAGAAATGAGGGATATGCTTGATAAAGAAATTGTGGAAACACACAGAGCTGTGTTAGCAATGGAAAGAAGTGATTTCGGTTGCCAAGTAGAACAAGAGGATATAAAGCAGGACATATCCGTGGCTGAAATAAAGAACTTAATGAAGGAAGACATGACACCGAAAGAATTAGAAGAAATAATGGAAATAACGTGGCCAGAAGAAGCATACAAGGTCAAAATGGACAACACCAGGATCACTGATAACAAAGAAGAAGAAATAGCCATCCTGGCCCCTTTTAACAAAATGGTTGAATTGAAAATAATGAAACCACTTATTGGCAACTCCAAACAGATGCTAGATTACGTAAAAGGGGGGAAAATAAAGGAAGGGGATATAATATCCCATCGAACAGAAGGATATGCCGAGATAAACGGTAAAGTGATTAAAGATACAAAAAACATATACTTTGTGGGGCTATCCGAACGAGAAGAAGACAACAATTCTCTATATCAACTGAGCAGTAAAATTAAATACAGGTTACTGACAGGAGAATCTAAAACTCTTCATATAGCTGTTATGAATAATATGAAAGTGGAAACGAAGAGAAAAATAATAGAGTGCGCATTTCATGACTGCGAAAGAGCAATCGTATTACACGAAATTCAATCAGCAAGGAAAAATACAAACAAAAAAGGGAACACGAAAATGAAGTCGTTATCATAGAGAGAAAAGGTAATCTAACATACGCTCAAATGTTAACCAACCTAAAACGAAAGATTGGTGGAGAAAACGAAATTACAAGAGAAATAAATGGTGTAAGAGAAACTAGGGATGGTCATCTCCTTCTCGAGATAAAAAAGGGAAGCAAAGAAACAGATAAAATATTCAAAAGAATTAAAGAGAACATGACGGATGCAACGGTGAAAAAGTACACCGGAGGAAAGCCAAAATATCTGCTAATATGTATGGTATAGATATTGACATAAGAGAAACCAAATAGAGGAGAGGATCAACGAAGAATTAGGCATACCAGATAAAAAGGACGGCGTGGAAGTAAAAGCCCTGAGACCACTGAGGGGAGGCAGACAAGCAGTACTATTGTGGCAAAAGAAGAAAATTAACACAAAGTTAATCGAAATAAGAAGATAAAAATTGGGTTCTCAATAGCGGAAATAAAAGAGAGAAAACTAACCAACAAATGCAATAGATGCTGGGAGGTCAGGACATATTGCAAAAGAATGCAAAGGCGAAGATCGAAGTGCAAAATCAGAAACTGTGGAAAGGAGGGACACTTGGTCCGCGAATGCACTGAGAGCCCTATTGCATGGTCTGCTCGGAAACTGGCCATAGGACGGAGTCGAGAAATTGCAAGAGGAGATCAAGGTAATAATGACACCCTACAAAGAAAAAATTCAAATAGATGAAATTAAAAGGAGAGATCACTAAAGAGCTTTTATATATACAAACCTTTTTTATCTATACAAAATTAATTATTATTTTATTTATACACAGTTAAATTATTATTTTATTTATACACAACTTATTTATTATTTTATCTATGCAAGGAGAAACTCTAGTTACAAAGGAGTGGATGGTTTTATTTATACATAAAATAATGTAATGTATCGTTTTAAATGAGGTACATCATGAAGTAGGACAAAAGAAATCCTCAAAATGACCTCAATACTGCAGACCAACCTAGGCAGGAGTAAAGCTGCTCATGACATGGCACAGGCAGCTGTAATGGCGGAGAAGATTGATATTTTAGTTGTCTCAGAACCAAACAAAAAAATAACCGCAAAGAAAGGATGGTTTGTGTAATGATGAACGGGATGTAGCGGTGAAAATTACAAATAGACAACTGGTTGTTGAGAAAATTGAAAAAGAAAAAAATTATATCCATCTTATATTACCTGGATTCACGTATACGCGATATATATTCACCAAATGTAACCTTTGAGGGATTTAGAGAGAAGCTGGACTCAGTATTCGACTACGCATCAGTACAACAGGGTGGTAAAATTATTATAGGGGACATCAACAGTAAATCCCCCTTGTGGGGTGCCCCTTTGGCTGATCGAAGAGGAGAGTATGTCGAGGAGTGGCTGTCACAGCTATCATGGATATCAGTGAACAATGGCAAACCGACCTTTATAAGAGCAGCTTCAAGAAACACACATAGATGTCACCCCTCGTCTCGAACAGATTTAGAAAGAAAATCACAAACTGGCACATAAAACATGAAAATCCATACACGATGCATGGACATATATATTTCAAAATTGACACTAAAAGTCAGTATATAGCGGGGACACTGGGAGGGTGTCCATCTTCAACAAGGAACGATTCATACAGAATATAACTAACAATATAAATGCCAGCTCAATAGGTTCTGGTACTGAAATCTACCAGAAGGTGCTTGAAGCGTTACAAAGTGCAAAAACACGGAGAATAATAAACAAACCACGCAACCATACTGGTGGAGTAATGAGATCGAGGAGGCTAGAAGAGATTACATGAGAGCAAGAAGGACATACACAAGGATGGGAAGAAGAAGAAGAAACGATAACAGAAGCTCGGAAGGCGAAATAATGAAAAGGCTCGGTAAAGAACTGAAAAAATAATAAATAGAGAGAAAAGAACAAAATGGAAAGGTCTACTTGAGAAACTAGAAGTGGACATATGGGGCGATGCGTACAAAATCGTATCGGGTCTTATGAAGTGTCGAAGCCTACCATACAAACTCTCTGCCTCCAGAAGAAGGCAAATTTTGCGCGACCTCTTTCCCATGGGAGGGAAACCAATAAAACGTATAAGTGGCCCTCGAACGTCCTTTGAACCACTCCAGATGGAGGAACTCAAGACTGCGGTGGAATCTATGAAAACAGGTAGGGCGCCAGGCCCCGATGGAATGACGGCAGAAAATTTAAAACTGGTGTGTGCTACAGTGCCAGATCAGATCCTCAAAATGTTTAATAGCCTGATAGAGGAGAGAACTTTTCCCAGGTGCTGGAAAGAGGCGAATGTGATTCTTATCCCGAAAAAAGGAAAGGATCTTGAACTATCGGGGTCTTTCAGACCCATATGCTTAATAAATGCCATGGGAAAGCTTTTCGAGAGGGTAATTATTAGCAGATTGGATGTGGAATTAACAGAAAATAGAGCGATATCACCCAATCAGCATGGATTCATGAAGAAAAGATCCACCCTGACAGCGATGCTTAAGGTGCAGGAATCACTAAAGAGGACAAAAAGCATTTGGATGGTCGCTATCACAGTGGACGTAAAGAATGCCTTCAATACGGTCAGATGGCACCACATTGTGGACAAGCTGAGGGAAGTTGGGTGCTCCGAGTACCTGGTGGAAATGACCGAGGACTATTTCAGAGATAGGTGGGTCAGAGTAGGCTCCGTGAGGTGGAAATGCACGATGGGGGTGCCACAGGGATCCATCAAAGGGCCAAGGCTTTTGGGACGTTGTCTACGACGACGTCCTGAGGCTACCATACGACACAGAGTCGAGGCCATCGCCTATGCCGACGACCTTCTCCTACTAATAGAGGCGGATTGATAAACAAAACTTATTGGAAAAGGCAAAACGGACCATGGAAATGGTCTCAAAGTGGATGGACTCTAAAAATTTAGAGATTGCCGCGCAAAAAACGGAATTACTAGTACTAAAGGGGCCTCGGAAAAGAAACGACATTAGAATTGACTTTAAAAACGCGGTCATTAGTCCAGTGCCTTCCTTGAGATACCTCGGGGTGACCTTTGATCAAAGGAAGACTTTTTCAGCGCATGTAACGGACACAATCAATAAGGCCAATGATAAGGTGGAAATTATGAGACGCCTGCTCCAAATATCGGCGGACCAGACTACTTAAGAAGAAGAGTGTTGTGCACGATTCTCCACTCCGTGCTATTGTATACGGCACCCATTTGGAGGAAGCATTGAAGAGGGATAGACAGAGATTACAGCTTATGGTGTACAGAGGAGGGGGCTATTACGGGTGGCGTCAGCTTACCGGACGGTGTCATCGGAGGCGCTCAGGTCATTGCCGCTTTCCCGCCAATCGACCTTATGGTCGCAGAGGTGTGTTTTTTTGTTTAAGATTGGCACCAGATTGCCAGGTAACAGGAGGATGGCGCGGAAGAGAACGCTAAGAGCGTGACAGAGGAGATGGGAGGAGGGTACTAACACGGCAGCTTGGACACGTATTCTTAAAAAGATCTGGAGGGATGGATGGAGTGCGGTCATAGAAGAAGTGGATACTTCTTCACGCAGTTTCTTTCTGGGCATGGTTCCTTCGGCACCTATACAAAACGTATTGGGAAGACTATAAGTGATCTGTGTGAATTGTGCCAGGTCCCGGACAGTCCTGAGCATGTGTACGCTGCGGTGTCCAAGATTTAGATCGGAGAGTCAAAAAGTAGAGCTTGATATGGGGAGGCTTCCCGACGTGACGGAACTGGTGGAGAAAATGATATCAAACAAGGACACGTGGAACATAATGTATGGGTACATTACGGATGTTATGAGGAGGAAAGAGACAGAAGACAGACGCAGACAACAGGAGGAAGTGTAGAGAGGTCGGTAGGTGAAAACTTCTTAAAATTTTAACAGAGAGAGGTGATTATTAGATTTTACTGGAATACACCACATTTTATAACTATAGCTATTTATACTCAATTAATTTATTTTTTATTTATACAAGAAGAAATTTTCATATATATTATATTTTATATATTATATGGATAATCACTGGGTTTTATTAATGAGGATGAGCATCAGTTTCTGAAGTGATCAGTATACATAGTATATGATGTAGAAGAGCATACCGGGTTCGCACCTGAAAGAGCGGGCTTAAAAAGTCCTTACCAGGTGGCGATAATACCCGGGAAAAGAGGAGGGGGTTTAGTGGGTGTGAGTCCCACACGCAAGTACACAAGCACAAATGAACAGAAACAAAGAACGTTTCTACTGGCTAGCTGTGGAAAAAGGCTATTAGCTTCCTCCTACCTCAGGGCCGAAAAAAAAAAAAAGGTTAGGTTAGGTTAGGTTAGGTTAGGTTAGGTTAAGTTCCGCGCCGACCATCAGGCGAAGCGGTCACGTTTATGCGTGTCCGCAGTTTTTGGACCCAAATTACCGGTTAACGTCCACAGATTCCTTCCGTTCTTGTGTCGTTGGAATCGTTACATCGTTCCGGAAAGGTGATTGTTTATTTCGTCGAAATCGGTCCACGGGGGCCGAAGTTATCACGGTTTTTACCGTTTTGCTTTGTTCCCCTGGTCCAAATTGTACGGTGTGTGGCTGTCTCGTGCGAATGCTAGGGGAGGTTTTTCGGAATGGTCACTGTACCATTTGGAAGCCCATGAATCACCCTACAAAATGATACCGGAATGGATGAAATTGATCGAGCGAAAGTGATGATAAGGGTCGTGCGAAATAGGGTAAAAATGCGGGAGTGCAAGAACGTATAAGTGGAAAGATAAGATGAAATCGTCGTGTTTGTTTGCGTTTTTGTGGAGTGAAAGAAATTAAATTCTCGGACTAACTCTCCGATGAATGCATGTACAGGGGGGAATGGAGAAAGGAATGAACGGAGGCATATACGAGGTGAGTGTAGAAAGTAATTGGAAGCGTTAGTGAATAAGGGCGAAAATAGATTATGAATGAGTGTGGAATGTATGAAATGGTAGTAAGTGAAGACAACAGGACCTGGGTAGCGGTAGTGGTGTGTATGGGAAGACCCATCGGCGTGGGGCGGCTTTTTGGCCGACTGGGGAGCCCTGGTCGGCCGAGGCGGCCCTAGGGATGATTCCTGGGGAGACGCTGGCCTGCGGAGCCATTTTTCGGTCTGCGCATGCGCAGATGAAAAGTGGAATAACTCGGCAGGGCGAAGTCGTACGGGGGCGCCGATTGGTGTCTGGAGTAGCTGAGAGAGTGAATTTTTTTGTGTGATAGGTTCGCGCATGCGCAGATGGATACACTCGTATCTCCTGTACCGTACGAGATACCGGGACGGGGTTTCGACTACTGGAGTGCTGAGAGGAAGAGCTTCTCTATGGAGATGGACTGCGCATGCGCATTTCAAAATTTCGTTTTCTTGCGTGGGTTATGTTAGGAATGAGTGAATGAATCACAGAGGATGAATGGGCGATGATTCGCGATATCGGCATTAGGAGGAGTTGTTTGGGTGAAGTACATATTATGTCTTTTTTGCAGAAACGGCGACAAGAAAATCGCAGGGTAATACCTGATTTTCCAAACATTTCACCAAAATCCCATCTGGCAGGGTAAACCCAGACCCTCCCGGGTTTTCTCCCCGACCCTAAGATCCTTGTTCCCTAGCCAAGTAGCTGTAAGGAATCTTAAAGCGATGTCGACGGGGACCGAAGGGGAAACCTGGTCCCTGGCAGGGTCTCCCATGTCGATAAGGTTTAAGATGAGCAGCGAAATGACTAAACATTTCCCTTAGAAATCCTACCCTGATACACCTTACCTTTCCATGACCCCCCATGATCCCTGCTCCCGACCCAAGTAGCTAGCCAAGTAGCTGTAAGGAATCTCAAAGCGATGCCGACGGGGACCGAAGGGAAAACCTGGTCCCTGGCAGGGTCTCCCATCTCGATAAGGTTTGAGATGAGCAGTGAAATGTACCTTTCCTTCTTTTCTTTCCTTTCAGATTGGATCTAACGGTTACGACTAGGCTTCCTCAGGACGGAGATGTGTTCATGGCACTGCTCCAACAACTTTAAATGAAAAATGAATCAGGACAAAGACATACAGTTTACGGTGCAGGGGGGGATACCCCAGTACCGGTCGGGGGAGGTGGTCAAGCAGGCCAAGCCCGATCGATATCCAGCTACTGCGGGGCGCCTTCGGTGGATGACCAGGCCGGAGCGTCTAAAAATGCGACTGGAAGAAAAGGAGGAGCCACGTCCGAAGAGGACAGACAGGAAAAAGATACTACACGAAGTAGTTTTCCCGAGCAAACCACAGAGTGGGAAACAACGTTCAGAAGAAGTCAAAAAATAAAGAGAACCCCACCGCAGCTCAGTAAAGAGCATGCACTCTTGCGGCAGGTTTCTCAGGCGGAGAAGGATCTGAGTACAGCCAGTGGCGAGAGTGGAGGCGGTGCTGACAGAGAACAAGCACTGGAAACATCGACGCCATCAGACACGGAAAGTGAAGGAAGAAAGAGGAAGCGTAAGAAGAAAAGCACTCCCCCGAAGAAGGAGCAATATGACACAGCGTTACAGTCGCTAACGGAGACCATAAGAAAAATAAAGGAGGAGACAGCAGGGTTAAGCAAATTCTGCACTGAAAATAAGAACGTACACGTCCCATTGAAACAGATGACTAGAACTCTGGGAGAACTTGCAACTGACAAAACATGCAAAACAGGTCGACATAGGACAACAGACAAAGGAGCTAGAACACTGCAAGGAGGTACGCACAATGGTAGAGGAAATAGAAGAAATTAAAATTGAGCGAGATAACCTCAAAAAATATGTAGAAAGCATCGGGGACTACTCGAATAAGCCGGTACAAACCGGAGGGGTCCGCCTCGAGAGGGTGCATTCTGTGAGCGTACCGAGCCAAATAAAGGGGTGCAGAGAGATAGGCATCCAAACAGAATGGTAATGAGGCTTGAGAACTCAATCGAGAACATCAAGAATGAAGAAGATCTTCAAAGAGTGATAGAGTCAAAATGGCCGAACACATTGTATAAAATGAGAGAATCGATAGATCCCATCACCACAGTACCTGGTGGTGAAGATGTTATAGTAATGGCAAACTTACTACGGGACAGGGACCACAGGCTGGTAACTCGACTGGCCAGTGTCTCATACGCAGTCCAAAAACATATAAAAAACGGCAGCATGAAGGAAGGGGATATCATAAGCCTAAAAATGGGCGGGACAGCACAGATAGGCACTAGAAAAGTAAACGAGGAGAAATGCGTTCTTTTCGCCAACATCGATTCGGACCAGAAACAGAGTATTCCTATGCTAGACTGCGGAAACCAATTACGAAGGAAATGTGAAGAACTGGGAGGACGAACCGTCCACATAGCCTACCTTGGCAACACAGATGGAGACAAAGCACGGAAAACCCTAGAATGTGCTTTCTGGAAATATAAAGGAGAGGTGATATGGCACTCCCATAAAAACAAGAGAGGAGACAGAAAGGCGACCAAACAAGGAGACGCAATTATAGTTGACGTAGCGGAAGGCTCATATGCCGAAATGCTCAGAAAGGTTAAGTGCACTATGGGGGACTCAAAGGAAGCAGAAGCCATAAAAAATGCGTCAAGGACAAGAAATGGTCATCTGAAACTAACGATTGACGGCAACAGAGAAAAAGCTATGGAAGTAGCAAAATACCTAAGGGAGAAAGTAGGAGATACAAAAATAAGAACCGTGGGTCCCAATGATGCAAAGAAAACAGTGCACTTGTATGGTGTAGATGAGATAACCACAGCGGAAGAAATCAAACATGAAGTAAGGAAATACCTAGGCGAAGTAAAAAACGAACTAGAAGTTAGAAATCTAAGGCCATTGGGGAACAGTGGTACACAAACGGCAACACTGCTCCCAGATGAGAGATCGGCAGAAAAAATAACGGCTATTGGAAAGATCCGGATAGGTTTGTCCAACTGCAGAGCTAAACTAAGGGTAGACATTGCAACATGCTACAGATGCTGGCAGACAGGACACCTCGCCTCAACTTGTGTAGGAGTTGACAGGAGCAGATTATGCAGGAACTGCGGGAAAGAGGGCCATGAAGCAAAAGAATGCTCTGGGACCCCATACTGCCCAGTGTGCAATGAGGCAGGACATCGAGCGATATCCCTTCGACGCCCGAAGTACAGAGAACCTACAAATAAAACAAGCAAAGGCACAGAATCTTCTGTAGACCAAGGAGCAACAAAACACCACTCACCTCGACGAGCTCATCAGTAAAAACCCGTAGATCCAGAACAAACCACCATGTTCAAGCTGATGCAAGTAAATCTGGGTAGATCAAGAGCGGCACATGACATCATGCACGCGATGGCTATGCAAAATAACGTGGACATTATAGTTATCTCGGAACCAAATAAAGAGTATTGTACGAGGGAAGGTTGGATAACAGATAAAAACAAAGACGTGGCGATCATTTTCAAGAATAAAAGGATAGAGGTCAGCGGGATAAAACAAAAAGAGGGTTACATACATGTCGAGCTAGAGGATTTCCACCTATTTGCGGCCTACATATCGCCCAATATAGACACCCAGGCATTTAAGAACAAGATAGACGAAATCTTCCACGAAGCCTCAAAACAAAAAGAAATAGTACTGCTAGGAGATATAAACTCAAAGTCTCCACTATGGGGATCGAGGGTCGAAGACGCCAGAGGAACACATGTTAGCGAGTGGATGATACAGTTGAAGATGATTGCCCTGAACACAGGAGAGCCAACGTTTGTAAGAAACGCATCGAGCACACACATAGACGTAACCCTGATCACAGAAACCCTTAACCGCAAGGTTAAAAACTGGAAGATAACGCACGAAAACCCGTACACATACCACGGACATATATACCTAGAATACGAGCAGAGGCAGCAAAAGAGAGCTCAAGAGGAAAGGAACTACGCCTGGAACAAGGAGACCTTTAAGAAAAACATAAGAGATCTCAGAGAAACCATGAATGAGACTGTAGAGGGTATGTACGAACAGCTTGTACATGCTTTCAACAAATCCCTCATCCGCACGCGCACGGGAAATAACCAAAGAACTCCTTACTGGTGGAATGAAGATATAGCGGAACAAAGGGCAAAATGCATAAAAAAAAGGAGGAAATACACAAGAATGAGAAGAAGAACAGTGGCCAGCGAGGAAACTATGGTGACAGCAGAACAAGAACTGAGAGAGGAAACAAAAAATCTGCGACAGGCGATAAAGGAAGCAAAAAGACAGTGCTGGAGAGGGCTCCTGGAGGAACTAGAGAACGACATCTGGGGGGAAGGCTATAAAATAGCGGTCAGACACCTGAAGGGAAAGAGCACCCACTACTCCCTCAGCAGAAAGCAGAGGAAAGAAATATTAAAAGATCTGTTTCCAACAACGAATGAAGACCTGACGCGATTTAGAAAAGAAGTGGAAAGACCGGAACCCTTTTCCGAGGAAGAAGTATGTCAGGCAATAAGATCTATGAAAATTGGAAAAGCACCAGGGCCAGACCATCTACCAGTGGAGGCCATCAAAATCATTTATGAAGAAACGCCCGAGCTACCCCTTAAAATGTTGAATACCCTTCTAGAACAGCAACAATTCCCCAAAGCCTGGAAAACCGCGACAGCTATACTCCTACCTAAAAAAGGAAAAGGCCCATCGCTATCAAACTCCTATCGACCAATATGCCTTATTAACACCTTAGGAAAACTATTCGAAAGACTGATAGTGAATAAAATAAACACTGAAATGGAGGAAAAAAGATCGTTATCCGCACATCAACATGGATTCAGAAAGTCTAAATCAACGACAACAACTATGATGTATATAAAAGAGAGAGTAAAAGAGAGCAAGAAACGATGGTGTGTGTTGGTCACAATTGACGTCAAAAATGCGTTTAACACCGCAAGATGGGAGAGGGTGCTACAGGCGTTGGTGGAAATGGACATAAGCGGATATTTAATAAACTGTGTGAGAGAGTATTTTAAAGACAGATCGGTGATGACCGGTGGATTGCGACACGCATGTACGATGGGAGTACCGCAGGGCTCAGTGTTAGGCCCCCTGTTGTGGAATGCCCAATACGATGGGGTGCTGAGACTGGACGGTGGCGTTTGCGGATGACCTGGCAGTGCTTATCGAGGCAAAAAACGAGGAAGAACTGCGACAGAAGATTAAAAAAGTAATGGAGCAGATAACAACGTGGATGAGGGAACAGGGGCTTGCAGTGGCGGTAGAGAAGACGGAACTGCTGGTCATGAAGGGACCACGAAACATAGGAGGACTAAAGGTCAATATCGAAGGAACCGAAATTAGCCCGGTGAAAGAATTGAAATACCTGGGAGTCATCTTCCAGAGGAACATGAATTTTGGAGCCCACGTGAGAGAAGTAACCAGGAAAGCAGAGGAAAGACTGGGAGCATTGATGAAAATACTTCCTAACATCCCCGGACCGAGTTATAGCAAGAGGAAGGTATTGTGTGAGGTAGTGCAGAGCATACTGCTCTATGCCGCGCCGGTGTGGCGGGAGGTCCTAGAATGCAGCAACCACACGAAAAAACTGATAGCAATACAAAGAAGAGCACTACTTAAAGTTATCTCAGGGTACAGAACGGTCTCTGCGGAGGCCGCGCAGGCAATAGCTGGCATGCCACCTATTGACTTAAAAATTAAGGAGAGATGCTTTCTGTACAAGATTGGAAGCAAACTGGCGGGAAACAAAAGGATGGCCGAGAGGAGGACTACGCGGATGTGGCAGCTGAGGTGGCAACGGGACACCGAAACATCAAAATGGACGAGAAGATTACTACAAAACCTCGAGGATTGGAAAAACTGTTTGCACAAAAAAACCAACTACTACTTCACGCAGTTCCTTACGGGCCATGGCTCGTTTGGAACATACCTAAAGAAAATAGGGAAAGCAGAATCAGATCTTTGTAACGCGTGTCAAGAAGCAGATAGTCCGAAGCATGCTATCTATCAATGCGTAAGGTGGACAAACGAGAGGAGAGGGATTCTAGAAAAAATGGGCAACCTACCAAACCCAGAGACGATCATGGGGAAAATGTTAGAGAGCAAGCAGACTTGGGAAGATCTGTTCTCATATATAGTTGGTATAATGGAGAGGAAGGAAAGGGAAGACAGAGAGGCGGAATAAGGAGATGACAGCATAGGTCCTTGACGCAAAAGCATGAGCTTCTTCCAAGGCCTAGAGCGGTAAGAAAGGTGCCTGTTGTGGTTTTTTTAGTCGGTCGGCAATCCATCCAGCCAACCCGACATATCCTACGACACGGGTCGTAGTGAATCTGGTAGCAGATTTTTTCCACAGCCGAAAAAAAAAAAAAAAAAAAAAAAAAAAAAAAAAAAAAAGGTTAGGTTAGGTTAGGTTAGGTTAGGTTAGGTTAGGTTAGGTTATATGTGGTGTCACACATGGCATACTTCTGTATGCGGTCCCAGTATGGAGGGACGCTATCAAGGTCCAGAGAAATCTCCAAAAGTTAGTAATGGCACAAAGAAGATGCCTCCTAAGAGTAGCGTCTGCCTACAGAACCGTGTCGGCTGAAGCGGTGCAGGTGATAGCGGGCTTTCCCCCTATAGACTTAATGGCAGCGGAGAGATGCTTCCTATATAAGATAGGAGGAAGATTGCCAGGTAACCGCAGAATGGCTCACAGAAGAACGATGAGCAAGTGGCAGGACAGATGGGAGTCAGGAGGAAATAAGGCAACCTGGACGAAAAAACTAATTGGGAATATAGAAGAATGGATAAACTGCTCTTTCAGGACAACCGATTACTTTTTTACGCAGTTCCTTACGGGGCACGGTTCTTTCGGAACCTTCACGAAAAGAATCGGAAAAACGAGAGATGAGCTGTGTGTAGAATGCAAGGTCGAGGACAGCCCTGAACATGTATACGGTGAGTGTGTCAGGTGGGTGGTGGAGAGGAACGAGCTGTGCAATAAACTAGGTGGATTTCCTAGGGTGGAGGAGGTGGTGAATAGGATGATGGAGAGCCGGAATGACTGGAACGCTATTTTTGAGTTTATAGTGAAGGTAATGAGGAGGAAGGAGAAGGAAGATAGAGAGAGAGAGGAGGAAGCACAGCAAGGTATGTGATTGATTGTGTCTGTAATTGGTGTTATATTTTAAACTGTACATAGTAATTTATTCTTTTAAACGGGCCCTTTACACCCAGCAGTGTGTGATAGTGGATGTGACATTATTGGTGCTCTGTTTGAGTTATTCCGATGAGGTAGCGAAGGAGAGGTGAAGATGACGGAAGGAACATCCTTACCAAATGATCACCCGAAGTATGGGTTAACACCTTTTCCCGGTGGTCATTAACATGAACAAACCGAGTTATGCACCTGAATCTCAGGAGGCGATGATACTCGGGAAAAGGGGAGGGGGTTTAGTGGGTGAGAGTCCCACACACAAGTACACAAGCACTGATGAACAGAAACAAAGAACGTTTCTACTGGCTCGCTGTGGAAAAAGGCTATTAGCTTCCCCCTACCTCAGGGCCGAAAAAAAAAAAAAAAGGTTAGGTTAGGTTAGGTTAGGTTAGGTTAGGTTAGGTTAGGTTAGGTTAGGTTAGGTTAGGTTAGGTTAGGTTAGGTTAGGTTCACTTCCGCGCCGACCATCAGGCGGAGCGGTCACGTTTATGCGTGTCCGCAATTTTGAAGTCAAAGTACCGGTTTACGTCCACAGATTCCCTCAGTTCTGATGTCGTTGGAATCATTAGATCGTGCCGGAGAGGTAAAAGTTGGTTTCGTCGAAATCGGCCCACGGGGGCCGAAGTTATCACGGTTTTTATCGTTTTGCTTCGTTCCCCGGGTCAAAAGTGTATGGAGTGTAACTGTCTCGTGTGAGTCCTAGGGGAGGTTTTTCTGAATGGTTTTTATGCCATTTGGAAGCCTGTGAAACACCCTAAAAAATGATACCGGAATGAGTGAAATCGAGCGAGCGTAAGTGATACAAGGGCCGTGCGAAAGAGAGTATAAATGCGGGAGTGCAAGAACGTATAAGTGGGTAGATAAGAAGACATCGTCGTGTTTTGTTACGTGTTTTTATGGTGTGAAAGAAAGTAAATCATCGGACTAGTTCTCCGATGAATGCATGTAAAGGGGAGAATGGAGAAAGGAATGAACGGAGGCATATACGAGGTGAGTGCAGAAAGTAATTGGAAAGGGCTAGAGAATAAGGGTGAATAAGAGTATGAACGAACATGGAATGTATGAGATGGTAGTAAATGAAGCCCATAGGACCTTTGGGTAGTGGTAGTGGTATGTTTGTGAAGACCCATCGGCGTGGAGCGGTTTTTCGGTAAACCGGGGAGCTCCGGGCGGCCGAGGCGGCCCTAGGGATGATTTCTGGGGAGATGCTGGCCTGCGGAGCCATTTTTCGATCTGCGCATGCGTAGATGAAAAGTGGAATATCTCGGCGGGATGAGGTCGTACGGGGGTGCCGATTGGTGTCTGGAGTAGCTGAGGGAGTGAAGTTTCTTGTCTGACAGGTTGGCGCATGCGCAGATGAATGTGCTCGTATCTCCTGAACCGTACGAGATACGGGAACGAGGTTTGTACAGCTAGAGTGCTGAGAGAAAGAGCTTCTAGGCGGAGGTGGACTGCGCATGCGCAATTCGAAAATCCCGTTTTTTGTGTGGGTAATGCTAGGAATGAGTGTATGAATCGAAGAGAGTGTATGGGTAATGACTAACGAGACCATGACTGGACAGACATGACTTTCAATTGACTCCTATAGTAATGGCGACGGTGAAAATTGCAGGGTTTATACCTGATTTTCATGGCAGTGTCACCTGTGCTGCTGAGGCACAAGACGAGCAGGGAGACCAAAAAACTAATCAAATATCCCATCTGACAGGGTAAACCCAGACCCTGTCGGTCTTTCCTCCCTGACATCCTTGATCCTTGCTCCCTAGTCAAGTAGCTGTGAGGAATCTTAAAGCTACGTCAACGGGAACCGAAGGGGAAACCTGGTTCCTGGCAGGGCCTCCCATGTCGAAAAGGTTTAAGCTGAACAGTGAAACGACTAAACAATTCCCCCTTAACACTCCTCTCTCTGTTACACCCTTTCCTCCTATCCTGCTCCCCCCCCTCGACCATGTTTCGATCTCTGCCTGCCAGTATACGGCTACGCCGGGCCTGGTATGGCGGAGGAGAGGCTAAGGGAAGGAAAACCCTAACAGAAAACCTAGGACAGATAACACGGAACGACTTAGCGCGTTTTAGGACAGAGATGTGTGCGTTGCACTGCTCTAAAAACTTTCTAATGGTAATGGATAGGAAAAAGAAAAAATCGTCTACGGTGCAGGGGGTGGATACCCCAGTACCGGTTGTGGAAGGTGTTCGCGCAGGCCAACCTCAACCGTCATCCAGCTACTGCGTAGCCCCTCTTTTAGTCCAGGGAGAGACGGCTAATATTGCTACTGGCAAGAAACCCGAGAAGGGAGAGGAAGAAGGCAAGATGGCGAACTTTGATAGTGAAGAGAACGTGTTTGGAAGATCAAAGAAGATGATGAGAACGCCACCAGAGAGAGTGGAGAAAAGCAAAACAGAGGGCGACAAAATAACTGTAACAGCGACTGATTCAGAGGTTTTTAAACCCCCGAAGACTCCAGAGTCGCAAGGAGATCCTTTCTTGCCTGAGGAAGATGAAGATTTTATAAGTTGGCTGGTAACATCGAACACAGGAAAGAGAAGGAGGATCGATAGTCCGTTGAACGTGAGCATGGACAGCAATAGATACGCGAGCGTAATGATGATCCTCGAAAAGGTTAAGGAGGGTTTGAATAAAATAGTAACTTCCGAAAAAGGAATAAGGGACGAGACCAAAAAGGAGCTGATAGAAATGAGGGATATGCTTGATAGAGAAATTGTGGAAACACACAGAGCAGTGTTAGCAATGGAAAGGAGCGATTTCGGATGCCAAGTAGAACAAGAGGATATAAAGCAGGACATATCCGTGGCTGAAATAAAGAATTTAATGAAGGAAGACATGACACCGAAAGAATTGGAAGAAATAATGGAAATAACGTGGCCAGAAGAAGCATACAAGGTCAAAATGGACAACACCAGGATCACTGATAACAAAGAAGAAGAAATAGCCATCCTGGCCCCTTTTAACAAAATGGTTGATTTGAAAATAATGAAACCACTTATTGGCAACTCCAAACAGATGTTAGATTACGTAAAAGGGGGAAAAATAAAAGAAGGGGATATAATATCCCATCGAACAGAAGGATATGCCGAAATAAACGGTAAAGTGATTAAAGATACAAAAAACATATACTTTGCGGGGCTATCCGAACGAGAAGAAGACAACAATTCTTCATATCAACTGAGCAGTAAAATTAAATACAGGTTACTGACAGGAGAATCTAAAACTATTCATATAGCTGTTATGAATAACATGGAAGTGGAAACGAAGAGAAAAATAATAGAGTGCGCATTTCATGACTGCGAAAGAGAAATCGTATTACACGAAATTCAATCAGCAAGGAAAAATACGAATAAAAAAAGGGAATACGATAATGAAGCCGTTATCATAGAGAGAAAAGGTAATCTAACATACGCTCAAATGTTAACCAACCTAAAAGGAAAGATTGGTGGAGAAAACGAAATTACAAGAGAAATAAATGGTGTAAGGGAAACTAGAGATGGTCATCTCCTTCTCGAGATAAAAAAGGGAAGCAAAGAAACAGATAAAATATTCAAAAGAATTAAAGAGAACATGACGGATGCAACGGTGAAAAAGTACACCGGAGGAAAGCCCAAAATATCTGCTAATATGTATGGTATAGATATTGACATAAGAGAAAACCAAATAGAGGAGAGGATCAACGAAGAATTAGGCATACCAGATAAAAAGGACGGCGTGGAAGTAAAAGCCCTGAGACCACTGAGGGGAGGCAGACAAGCAGCTACTATTGTGGCAAAAGAAGAAATTATAACAAAGTTAATCGAAATAAGAAAGATAAAAATTGGGTTCTCAATAGCGGAAATAAAAGAGAGAAAACTAACCAACAAATGCAATAGATGCTGGGAGGCAGGACATATTGCAAAAGAATGCAAAGGCGAAGATCGAAGTGCAAAATTCAGAAACTGTGGAAAGGAGGGACACTTGGTCCGCGAATGCACTGAAGAGCCCTATTGCATGGTCTGCTCGGAAACTGGCCATAGGACGGAGTCGAGAAATTGCAAGAGGAGATCAAGGTAATAATGACACCCTACAAAGAAAAAATTCAAATAGATGAAATTAAAAGGGAGAGATCACTAAAGAGCTTTTTATATATACAAACCTTTTTTATCTATACAAAATTAATTTATTATTTTATTTATACACAGTTAAATTATTATTTTATTTATACACAACTTATTTATTATTTTATCTATGCAAGGAGAAACTCTAGTTACAAAGGAGTGGATGGTTTTATTTATACAATAAATAATGAATGTATCGTTTTAAATGAGGTACATCATGAAGTAGGACAAAAGAAATCCTCAAAATGACCTCAATACTGCAGACCAACCTAGGCAGGAGTAAAGCTGCTCATGACATGGCACAGGCAGCTGTAATGGCGGAGAAGATTGATATTTTAGTTGTCTCAGAACCAAACAAAAAAATAACCGCAAAGAAAGGATGGTTTGTAAATGATGAACGGGATGTAGCGGTGAAAATTACAAATAGACAACTGGTTGTTGAGAAAATTGAAAAAGAAAAAAATTATATCCATCTTATATTACCTGGATTTCACGTATACGCGATATATATTTCACCAAATGTAACCTTTGAGGGATTTAGAGAGAAGCTGGACTCAGTATTCGACTACGCATCAGTACAACAGGGTGGTAAAATTATTATAGGGGACATCAACAGTAAATCCCCCTTGTGGGGTGCCCCTTTGGCTGATCGAAGAGGAGAGTATGTCGAGGAGTGGCTGTCACAGCTATCATGGATATCAGTGAACAATGGCAAACCGACCTTTATAAGAGCAGCTTCAAGAACACACATAGATGTCACCCTCGTCTCGAACAGATTTAGAAAGAAAATCACAAACTGGCACATAAAACATGAAAATCCATACACGATGCATGGACATATATATTTCAAAATTGACACTAAAAAGTCAGTATATAGCGGGGACACTGGGAGGGTGTCCATCTTCAACAAGGAACGATTCATACAGAATATAACTAACAATATAAATGCCAGCTCAATAGGTTCTGGTACTGAAATCTACCAGAAGGTGCTTGAAGCGTTACAAAGTGCAAAAACAACGGAGAATAATAAACAAACCACGCAACCATACTGGTGGAGTAATGAGATCGAGGAGGCTAGAAGAGATTACATGAGAGCAAGAAGGACATACACAAGGATGGGAAGAAGAAGAAACGATAACAGAAGCTCGGAAGGCGAAATAATGAAAAGGCTCGGTAAAGAACTGAAAAAAATAATAAATAGAGAGAAAAGAACAAAATGGAAAGGTCTACTTGAGAAACTAGAAGTGGACATATGGGGCGATGCGTACAAAATCGTATCGGGTCATATGAAATGTCGAAGCCTACCATACAAACTCTCTGCCTCCAGAAGAAGACAAATTTTGCGCGACCTCTTTCCCATGGGAGGGAAACCAATCAAGCGTACAATTGGCCCTCGAACGTCCTTTGAACCCCTCCAGATGGAGGAACTCAAGACTGCGGTGGAATCTATGAAAACAGGTAGGGCGCCAGGCCCCGATGGAATGACGGCAGAAAATCTAAAACTGGTGTGTGCTACAGTGCCAGAGCAGCTCCTCAGAATGTTTAATAGCCTGATAGAGGAAAGAACTTTTCCCAAGTGCTGGAAAGAGGCGAATGTGATTCTTATCCCGAAAAAAGGAAAGGATCTTGAACTATCGGGGTCTTTCAGACCCATATGCTTAATAAATGCTATGGGAAAGCTTTTTGAGAGGGTAATTATTAACAGATTGGATGTAGAATTGACAGAAAATAGAGCGATATCACCCAATCAGCATGGATTCATGAAGAAAAGATCCACCCTGACAGCGATGCTCAAGGTTCAGGACTCACTAAAGAAGACAAAAAGCATTTGGATGGTCACAGTGGACGTAAAGAATGCCTTCAATACGGTCAGATGGCATCACATTGTAGACAAGCTGAGGGAAGTTGGGTGCTCCGAGTACCTGGTGGAAATGACCGAGGACTATTTCCGAGATAGATGGGTCAGAGTAGGCTCCGTGAGGTGGAAATGCACGATGGGGGTGCCACAGGGATCCATCAAAGGGCCAAGGCTTTGGGACGTTGTCTACGACGACGTCTTGAGGCTACCATACGACACAGGAGTCGAGGCCATCGCCTATGCCGACGACCTTCTTCTACTAATAGAGGCGGTTTATAAACAACACTTATTGGAAAAGGCAAAACGGACCATGGAAATGGTCTCAAAGTGGATGGAGTCTAGAAAGTTAGAGATTGCCGCGCAAAAAACGGAATTACTAGTACTAAAGGGGCCTCGGAAAAGAAACGACATTAGAATTGACTTTAAAAACGCGGTCATTAGTCCAGTGCCTTCCTTGAGGTACCTGGGGGTGACCTTTGATCAAAGGACTACTTTTTCAGCGCATGTAACAGACACAATCAATAAGGCCAATGACAAGGTGGAAATTATGAGACGCCTGCTTCCAAATATCGGCGGACCAGACTACTTGAGAAGAAGAGTGTTGTGCACGATTCTACACTCCGTGCTATTGTATGCGGCACCCATTTGGAGAGAAGCATTAAAGAGGGATAGACAGAGATTACAGCTTATTGGTGTACAGAGGAGGGGGCTATTACGGGTGGCGTCAGCCTACCGGACGGTGTCATCGGAGGCGGCCCAGGTCATTGCCGCTTTCCCGCCAATCGAACTTATGGTCGCAGAGGTGTGTTTTTTGTTTAAGATTGGCACCAGATTGCCAGGTAACAGGAGGATGGCGAGGAGGAGAACACTAAGAGCGTGACAGAGGAGATGGGAGGAGGGTACTAGCACGGCAGCTTGGACACGTATTCTCATAAAAGATCTGGAGGGATGGATGGAGTGCGGTCATAGAAGAAGTGGATACTTCTTCACGCAGTTTCTTTCTGGGCATGGCTCCTTCGGTACCTATACAAAACGTATTGGGAAGACTATAAGTGATCTGTGTGAATTGTGCCAGGTCCCGGACAGTCCTGAGCATGTGTACGCTGCGTGTCCAAGATTTAGGTCGGAGAGACAAAAAGTAGAGCTGGATATGGGGAGGCTTCCAGACGTGACGGAACTGGTGGAGAGAATGATATCAAACAAAGACATGTGGAACATCATGTATGGGTACATTACGGATGTTATGAGGAGGAAAGAGACAGAAGATAGACGCAGACAACAGGAGGAAGGATAGAGGGGTCGGTGGGTGAAAACTTTTTTTTAATTTTTACAGAGAGAGGTGTTTTGGATTTTACTGGGAAATACACCATAATTCATAACAATAGCTATTTATACACAATTAATTTATTTTTTATTTATACAAGAAGAAATTTTTCATATACAACATATTTTATGTATTATTGGTATACACTGGTTTATTAGATGAGGATGAGCATCAGTAGTTCTGAAGTGATCAGTACACATAGTATATGATGTAGAAGGAGCATACCGGGTTACGCACCTGAAAGAGCGGGCTTAAAAAGTCCTTACCAGGTGGCGATAATACCCGGGAAAAGAGGAGGGGGTTTAGTGGGTGTGAGTCCCACACGCAAGTACACAAGCACAAATGAACAGAAACAAAGAATGTTTCTACTGGCTCGCTGTGGAAAAAGGCTATTAGCCTCAGGGCCGAAAAAAAAAAAAAAAAAAGGTTGAGTTCCGCGCCGACCATCAGGCGAAGCGGTCACGTTTATGCGTGTCCGCAGTTTTTGGACCCAAATTACCTGTTCACGTGTCCACAGATTCCTTCCGTTTTTATGTCGTTGGAATCGTTATATCGTTCCGGAAAGGTGATTGTTTATTTCGTCGAAATCGGTTCACGGGGGCCGAAGTTATCACGGTTTTTACCGTTTTGCTTTGTTCCCCTGGTCTAAATGGTGCGGTGAGTGGCTGTCTCGTGCGAATGCTAGGGGAGGTTTTTCGGAATGGTGATTGTACCATTTGGAAGCCCGAGAATCACCCTACAAAATGACACCGGAATGAATGAAATCGACCGAGCGAAAGTGATGATAAGGGCTATGCGAAATAGGGTAAAAATGCGGGAGTGAAAGAACGTATAAGTGGAAAGATAAGGTGAAATCGTCGTGTTTTGTTTGCGTTTTTGTGGAGTGAAAGAAATTAAATTATCGGACTAATTCTCCGATGAATGCATGTACAGGGGGGAATGGAGAAAGGAATGAACGGAGGCATATACGAGGTGAGTGCAGAAAGTAATTGTGAGCGCTAGTGAATAAGGGTGAAAATAGATTATGAATGAGTATGGAATGTATGAAATGGTAGTAAGTGAAGTCAACAGGACCTGGGTAGTGGTAGTGGTGTGCTTGGGAAGACCCATCGGCGTGGAGCGGTTTTTCGGTAAACCGGGGAGTTCCGGGCGACCGAGGCGGCCCTAGGGATGATTTCTGGGGAGATGCTGGCCTGCGGAGCCATTTTCGATCCGCGCATGCGCAGATGAAAAGTGGAATAACTCGGCAGGATGAGGTCGTACGGGGGTGCCGATTGGTGTCTGGAGTAGCTGAGGGAGTGAATTTTTTTGTGTGATAGGTTCGCGCATGCGCAGATGGATACACTCGTATCTCCTGAACCGTACGAGATACGGGGACGGGGTCTGGACTACTGGAGTGCTGAGAGGAAGAGCTTCTCTATGGAGGTGGAATGCGCATGCGCATTTCAAAATTTTGTTTTCTTGCGTGGGTTATGTTAGGAATGAGTGAATGAATCACAGAGAATGAATGGGCGATGATTCGCGATATCGGCATCAGAAGGAGTTGTTTTGGTGAAGTACCTATTATTTCTTTTTTGCAGAAACGGCGACGGAAAAATCGCAGGGTAATACCTGATTTTCCAAACATTTTACCAAAATCCCATCTGGCAGGGTAAACCCAGACCCTGCCGGTTTCCTCCCCGACCTACGATCCTTGTTCCCTAGCCAAGTAGCTGTAAGGAATCTTAAAGCGATGTTGACGGGGACCGAAGGGGAAACCTGGTCCCTGGCAGGGTCTCCCATGTGGATAAGGTTTAAGATGAGCAGCGAAATGACTAAACATTTCCCTTAGAAATCCTACCCTGATACACCCTACCTTTCCATGACCCCCCATGATCCCTGCTCCTGACCCAAGTAGCTGTAAGGAATCTCAAAGCGATGTCGACGGGGACCGAAGGGGAAACCTGGTCCCTGGCAGGGTCTCCCATGTCGATAAGGTTTGAGATGAGCAGTGAAATGTACCTCCCCTTCTTTTCTTTCCTTTCAGATTGGATCTAACGGTTACGACTAGGCTTCCTCAGGACGGAGATGTGTGCATGGCACTGCTCCAACAACTTTAAATAAAAAATTAATCAGGACAAAGACATACAGTTTACGGTGCAGGGGGGGGGATACCCCAGTACCGGTCGGGGGAGGTGGTCAAGCAGGCCAAGCCCGATCGATATCCAGCTACTGCGGGGCGCCTTCGGTGGATGACTAGGCCGGAGCGTCTAAAAATGCGACTGGAAGAAAAGGAGGAGCCACGTCGAAGAGGACAGACAGGAAAAAGATACTACACGAAGTAGTTTTCCCGAGCAAACCACAGAGTGGGAAACAACGTTCAGAAGAAGCCAAAAAATAAAGAGAACCCCACCGCAGCTCAGCAAAGAGCAGGCACTCTCGCGGCAGGTTCTCAGGTGGAGAAGGATCTGAGTACAGCCAGTGGCGAGAGTGGAGGCGGTGCTGACAGAGAACAAGTACTGGAAAACATCAACGCCATCAGACACGGAAAGTGAAGGAAGAAAGAGGAAGCGTAAGAAGAAAAGCACTCCCCCGAAGAAGGAGCAATATGACACAGCGTTACAGTCGCTAACGGAGATCATAAGAAAAATAAAGGAGGAGACAGCAGGGTTAAGCAAATTCTGCACCGAAAACAAGAACGTACACGTCCCATTGAAACAGATGACTCGAACTTTGGGAGAACTTGTTATATCCCTGACAAAGCAAGCAAAACAGGTCGACATAGGACAACAGACAAAGGAGCTAGAACACTGCAAGGAGGTACGCAAAATGGTGGAGGAAATAGAAGAAATTAAAATTGAGCGAGATAACCTCAAAAAATATGTAGAAAGCATCGGGGACTACTCGAATAAGCCGGTACAAACCGGAGGGGTCCGCCTCGAGAGGGTGCATTCTGTGAGCGTACCGAGCCAAATAAAGGGGTGCAGAGAGATAGGCATCCAAACAGAACCAGAAGATATAGAAGAAGACATATCGGTAATGAGGCTTGAGAACTCAATCGAGAACATCAAGAATGAAGAAGATCTTCAAAGAGTGATAGAGTCAAAATGGCCGAACACATCGTATAAAATGAGAGAATCGATAGATCCCATCACCACAGTACCTGGTGGTGAAGATGTGATAGTAATGGCAAACTTACTACGGGACAGGGACCACAGGCTGGTAACTCGACTGGCCAGTGCCTCATACGCAGTTCAAAAACATATAAAAAACGGCAGCATGAAGGAAGGGGATATCATAAGCCTAAAAATGGGCGGGACAGCACAGATAGGCACTAGAAAAGTAAACGAGGAGAAATGCGTTCTTTTCGCCAACATCGATTCGGACCGGAAACTGAGTATTCCTATGTTAGAGTGTGGAAACCAATTACGAAGGAACTGTGAAGAACTGGGTGGACGAACCGTCCATATAGCTTACCTTGGAAACATAGATGGGACAAAGCAGGAAAACCCTAGAATGTGCTTTCTGGAAATATAAAGGAGAGGGTGTATGGCACTCCCATAAAAACAAGAGAGGAGAAAGAAAGGCGACCCAACAAGGAGACGCAATTATAGTTGACGTAGCGGAAGGATCATATGCCGAAATGCTCAGAAAGGTTAAGTGCACTATGGGGGATTCAAAGAAGCAGAAGCCATAAAAAATGCGTCAAGGACAAGAAATGGTCATCTGAAACTAACGATTGACGGCAACAGAGAAAAAGCTATGAAGTAGCAAAATACCTAAGGGAGAAAGTAGGAGATACAAAAATAAGAACCTGTGGGTCCCAATGATGCAAAGAAAACAGTGCACTTGTATGGTGTAGATGAAATAACCACTGCGGAAGAAATCAAACATGAAGTAAGGAAATACCTAGGCGAAGTAAAAAACGAACTAGAAGTTAGAAATCTAAGGCCATTGGGGAACAGTGGTACACAAACGGCAACACTGCTCCTAGATGAGAGATCGGCAGAAAAAATAACGGCTATTGGAAAGATCCGGATAGGTCTGTCAAACTGCAGAGCTAAACTAAGGGTGGACATTGCAACATGCTACAGATGTTGGCAGACAGGACACCTCGCCTCAACCTGTGTAGGAGCTGACAGGAGCAGATTATGCAGAAACTGCGGGAAAGAGGGCCATGAAGCGAAAGAATGCTCTGGGACCCCATACTGCCCAGTGTGCAATGAGGCAGGACATCGAGCGATATCCCTCCGATGCCCGAAGTACAGAGAACCGACAAATAAAACAAGCAAAGGCACAGAATCTTCTGTAGACCAAGGAACAACGAAACACCACTCACCTCGACGAGCTCATCAGTAAAAACCCGTAGAACCAGAACAAACCACCATGTTCAAGTTGATGCAAGTAAATCTGGGTAGATCAAGAGCGGCACATGACATCATGCACGCAATGGCTCTGCAAAATAATGTGGACATTATAGTTATCTCGGAACCTAATAAAGAATATTGTACGAGGGAAGGCTGGATATCAGATAAAAATAAAGATGTGGCGATCATTTTCAAAAATAAAAGGATAGAGGTCAGCGGGATAAAACCAAAAGAGGGTTATGTACATGTCGAGCTAGAGGATTTCCACCTATTTGCATCCTACATATCGCCCAATATAGACACCCAGGCATTTAAGAACAAGATAGACGAAATCTTCCACGAAGCCTCAAAACAAAAAGAAATCGTAATTTTAGGAGATATAAACTCAAAGTCTCCACTATGGGGATCGAGGGTCGAAGACGCCAGAGGAGCATATGTTAGCGAGTGGATGCTACAGTTGAAGATGATTGCCTTGAACACAGGAGAGCCAACGTTTGTAAGAAACGCATCGAGAACACACATAGACGTAACCCTAATCACAGAAACCCTTACCCGCAAGGTTAAAAACTGGAGGATAACGCACGAAAACCCGTACACATACCACGGACATATCTACCTAGAATATGAGCAGAGGCATCAAAAGAGAGCTCAAGACGAAAGGAACTACGCCTGGAACAAGGAGACATTTAAGAACAACATAAGAGATCTCAGAGAAACCATGAATGAGACTGTCGAGGGTATGTACGAACAGTTTGTACATGCTTTCAACAAATCCCTCATCCGCACACGCACAGGAAATAACCAAAGAACTCCTTACTGGTGGAATGAAGATATCGCGGAACTAGGGGCAAAATGCATAGAAAAAAGGAGGAAATATACAAGAATGAGAAGAAGAACAGTGGCTAACGATGAAACTATGATGACAGCAGAACAAGAATTGAGAGAGGAAACAAAGAATCTGCGACAGGCGATAAAGGAGGCAAAAAGACAATGCTGGAAGGGGCTCCTGGAAGAACTAGAGGACGACATCTGGGGGGAAGGCCATAAAATAGCGGTCAGGCACTTGAAGGGAAAGAGCATCCACTACTCCCTCAGTAGAAAGCAGAGGAAAGAAATATTAAAAGAACTGTTTCCAACAACAAATGAAGACCTGACGCGATTTAGAAAAGAAGTGGAAAGACCGGAACCCTTTTCCGAGGAAGAAGTATGTCAGGCAATAAAATCTATGAAAATTGGAAAAGCACCAGGGCCAGACCATCTACCAGTGGAGGCCATCAAAATCATTTATGAAGAAACGCCCGAGCTACTCCTTAAAATGTTGAATAGCCTACTAGAACAGCAACAATTCCCCAAAGCCTGGAAAACCGCGACAGCAATACTCCTACCAAAAAAAGGAAAAGACCCGTCGCTATCAAACTCCTATCGACCAATATGCCTCATTAACACCTTAGGAAAACTATTCGAAAGACTTATAGTGAATAGAATAAACACTGAAATGGAGGAAAAAAGATCGTTATCCGAACATCAACATGGATTCAGAAAGTCAAAATCAACGACAACATCTATGATGTATATAAAAAAGAGAGTAAAAGAGAGCAAGAAACGATGGTGTGTGTTGGTCACAATTGACGTTAAAAATGCGTTTAACACCGCAAGATGGGAGAGGGTGCTACAGGCATTGGTGGAAATGGACATAAGCGGATATTTAATAAACTGTGTGAGAGAGTATTTTAGAGACAGATCGGTGATGACGGGTGGCCTGCGACACGCATGTACGATGGGAGTACCGCAGGGCTCAGTGTTCGGCCCCCTATTGTGGAATGCCCAATACGATGGGGTGCTGAGACTGGACTACCCTATCGGGGTCTTTCCGGTGGCGTTTGCGGATGACCTGGCAGTGCTGATCGAGGCAGAAAACGAGGAAGAACTGCGACAGAAGATTAAAAAAGTAATGGAGCAGATAACAACATGGATGAGGAAGCAGGGGCTTGCAGTGGCGGTAGAGAAGACGGAACTGCTGGTCATGAAGGGACCACGAAACATAGGAGGACTAAAGGTCAATATCGAAGGAACCGAAATTAGCCCGGTGAAAGAATTGAAATACCTGGGAGTCATCTTCCAGAGGAACATGAACTTTGGCGCCCACGTGAGAGAAGTCACCAGAAAAGCAGGGGAAAGACTGGGAGCACTGATGAAAATACTTCCTAACATCCCCGGACCGAGCTATAGCAAGAGGAAGGTATTGTGCGAGGTAGTGCAGAGCATATTGCTCTATGCCGCGCCGGTGTGGCGGGAAGTCCTAGAATGCAGCAACCATACGAAACAACTGATGGCAATACAAAGGAGAGCACTACTTAGAGTTATTTCAGGGTACAGAACGGTCTCTGCGGAGGCCGCGCAGGCAATAGCTGGCATGCCACCTATTGACTTAAAAATTAAGGAGAGATGCTTTCTCTACAAGATTGGAAGCAAATTGGCGGGAAACAAAAGGATGGCCGAGAAGAGAACTATGCGGATGTGGCAGCTGAGGTGGCAACGGGACGCCGAAACATCAACGTGGACAAGAAGATTAATACAAAACCTAGAGGATTGGAAAAACTGTTTGCACAAAAAAAACAACTACTACTTCACGCAGTTCCTTACGGGCCATGGCTCGTTTGGAACATACCTAAAGAAAATAGGGAAAGCAGAATCAGATCTTTGTAACGCGTGTTACGAAGCAGATAGTCCGGAGCACGCTATCTATCAATGCGTAAGGTGGACAAACGAGAGGAGAGGGATTCTAGAAAGAATGGGCAACCTACCAAACCCAGAGACGATCATAGGGAAAATGTTAGAGAGCAAGCAAACCTGGGACGATCTGTTCTCATATATAGTAGGTATAATGGAGAGGAAGGAAAGGGAAGACAGAGAGGCGGAATAAGGAGATGACAGCATAGGTCCTTGACGCAAAAGCATGAGCTTCTTCCAAGGCCTAGAGCGGTAAGAAAGGTGCCTGTTGTGGTTTTTTTAGTCGGTCGGCAATCCATCCAGCCAACCCGACATATCCTACGACACGGGTCGTAGTGAATCTGGTAGCAGATTTTTTCCACAACCGAAAAAAAAAAAAAAAAAAGGTTAGGTTAGGTTAGGTTAGGTTAGGTTAGGTTAGGTTAGGTTAGGTACGACGAAGCTCCTCGACTGTCGAGGAGAGAGGACGTGTTTTGTGTGCTCCGGCGTATGTGCAATTTTGACAGTGTTTGCTACGTCCAAGAATGTTGTGTGTGGTGTCATTTTGTGCAGTTTTTTATGGATGTGACTGTGGTGTTCAAATGATGAAAATCGGACCATGGACTGAGAAGATATTAAGGTTTGAAAATTGAATTTCACGCGTAAAACGCTAACTAAATCAAACATCGGGAGATTAGAAACATGCAGCGATATCTTTTTCATGCATACCGGACCCGCAAAAACTCGGCCCCTGCATATTATATTATTATTTAAAGTCCCGAATAAATATCGAAGGAATTCTCCAACCATAGGCGTCCCAAAACATTTAAGAATATCATCGTCCCCCCTTACATCGGCGCTCTACGCTGACGTGGGACGTTCCCAGTGAGCACCTCATGAATACGTGTCGTCATAAGGCCTTTTGGCCGCTGATCTGTTGTGTTTGTTTACGTGTCGTTCTCAGGAGACAGTTATAGTGCAACACCCCAAAGACCGCATCAAAATCGGGCAAAATTAACGCCCTTTAGAGCGAAAACAATTTTAATGTTATCAGGATATCAGGAGGTGGCGGAGGTATCTCCCATAAGAGCCGTGCATTCGGACTTAGCCGTGAAACGCACGCGGCTGGACTTAGGAAAATGCGGAGATGTGACACTTAGAAAAATAACTAATTGTTCGAACTTAGAATAATTTCGCGTGTGAGGACTTATAAAAATTTTCAAGAATTTTGGACTTAGAAAAATCTGCGAAGGTGTACAATTTTGAAAATTTCTGTTTTTATCTATACAAGTTTTTTAACCGTTTATGTGTGTTAATTTATTGATTTTAAAGACGATTGTGACCTGTTTTAAAGCGTAAAATGATTCTCTTTTGGACTTTGAAAAATTTTTTGGAAGTTCGAGTTAGAAAAATCCTGCTGTTTTTATTTATGCAAGGTTTTACTGTTTTATTTATGTCTATTTATTAATTTTAAAGACACTAAACTGTGTAGTTGGACTTGGAAAGTTGTCAAGTGTGAATTGGAAATATATGAAGCTGGATTTTATCTGTGTTGTTGTTGTGTGCGCAGATTCTAACGTTTTTGTACTTATCTGCTGATTTGAATAAATTTAGTAGAATTTAGACATGGAGGAGTCTACGAAAGTGGATTTCGAAAAGGTATGAAAAGTGGAAGTAAGGAGAAAATTACTGCTTCTGAGAAGTGGCAAGAATTACTCTACCCAATGGTGAAGGCCACCCCCAGCTTTCACTGTTACCTCTAAACCTTTATCCAACTGTGTTCCTCCTCCGACGCTATTAGGTCGGTAGGTAGAGAAAATGAAGGATATAAGCAACGAAGAAGATTTATACACACTTATTAGCAAGGAATGGCCCAGCCCAGTCTACAAAGTGAAAATTGACCAAGGGAGGATCACGGGTCAGGATCTGGAGGGCAGTATCGCCATAATGGCGAGCCCTAGCAAACTGAAAGAAATAAGATACTTGAGACCCCTAGTGGGCAACTCAAGAAACCTACTAAAATACCTGAGAGATGGCAAACTACAAGCTGGTCAGATCCTAACATGCAGAACAGAAGGTTTAGCCATGATAGGTGAGGACATGCTGAAAGACAACAGAAAAGTTATATTTGTAGGACTTAAGGAGGAGGCAAATGCAATTAGACAAGCGCACGACTTATACAAAATGTGCAAAGAGCTGGAAAAAAATGCAGACCCATATGAAGACCTCCGCGTAGTAATCGAGAGCAGCCTGACAGCCGAAGAAAGGCTCAAAATTCTTGAATGCGCAATGCATGAATACAAAGGGAAAATACATATACATGGAAACAACAATGAATTGAAGGACTTGCAGACGAAAGGAAAAAGGAAATTTACAAATGAGGCTGTGATGATAAATATCAAAGGAGAGCAGACGTATGCACAGATGGTCTCAAATATCAAGGAAGAACTCAAAAAAGAACATGGAATAAAAGAGGAAATAAAAAATATAAGGAGTACAAGAGATGGACACCTTCTTCTGGAGATGAAAGAAGGTGCAAGAGAAACGGATAACTTCATAAGGAAGTTAAAAGAGAACATTGGTGACAGGACTGTCGTAAAACTAACCGGGGGATCCTCCAGGAAGGCAGCAAATGCCTACGGAATCGACATAGACATGACTGCTAAAGAAGTCGAAAACGAAATGAATGAAGTGATACAAATGCATGCATGCGATGAGAAAATAGAGGTTAGAGCCTTGAGGCCAATGGTAGGGGATCGACAGGCTGCCACGATCCTTGGCAGCCCAGAAGTGATCTCGAAACTAATACTGCTCGGAAATATAAGAATTGGACTGTCGTTAGTGAACATACGGGAAAGAAAGGAGGCAGTTAAATGTATGAGATGCTGGGAGGTCGGCCACCTGGCCAAAATGTGCAAGAAACAGGATAGGTCCAAATTGTGCAGGAATTGCGCCAAAGAGGGCCATAAAGTGCACGCCTGCGAGAATCCCCCGTTCTGCATAACATGCGGGAAAGAGGGGCACAGAACGGCTAGTGGCAGATGCAGGAAAGACCAGGAGAACCCGTGAGTTAGCCTCTACTGTCCCTGATATGTATGTGTTACGTGTTTCTGTTGTCTTCGTCCACTATGTGTTGATTTATTTATGCAGAGAATTTATATATACTTTGCCATAGTTATTTCTAATTCTTGTTTTATTTTTTATGCAGGTTTCGCAAGTTGAACAAAGTTTTTTTATATTACTCAAGAAATTTTCTGATGTGTAGTAAGGGGAAAGCATAGATATCATTTGATTAATACCAATATGACCCATGTTGAGGTGTATGTTTTTTAATAGGTTTCTACTGAATTCCTCCGTTAGAATGATTTTTTCTTTTTGTTTTTCTTCTCGAAAAGAACACCATTTTTTTGTATCACACTCTTATCTCCTATCCTGATATTTTTATTGCTTCTTTGATCCATTATAATATCTTGAAGACTAACAAAATTTACTGTTCTCAATATATTTTCTTGATTATTTTCTGCTTCCAATACTGCATTCCTACTTAGACAGTCTGCTTCTACATTGTACTTTCCAGGATTGTATTTTATTTCCATATCGAACTGTGACAGAAAGAGAGTGAGGTCACCTAATTCTTCATCCGGTCTCACTTTTATATTCAGATCCTGTAGTGGTTTATGGTCTGTAAAAACTTTGAATGATCTTCCCATCAACAATGTTGCCAATAAAGTACTGCTTCTTTAATTGCTAGTGTTTCCAGATATATAGCTTTCTTCTTCTTTTGTGCCTCATTCAACTTTCTTGAGAAGTAGGCGATTGGTTTTTCTTTATCATCCTCATTTGGTTGTGGTTGTTTCATTACTGCTCCTATACCTAAAATGCTACCATCTGTATAAATATGTATTGGCAAATTTGGGTCATAAATTGATAAGACTGGTTTCGTACACAAGAAATTTTTAAGGTAATCAAATGTTTTTTGGCATTCTTCTGTCCACTCAAATTTTTGACCTTTCCTCAGTAATTGGTGTAATGGATCAAGGATTATAGCTCTTTTTGGTACATATTCATTGTAAAAATTTACTTTACCTCTGATTTTGTGGTGTTGGAAATTCTCTTATAGCCACTAAATTATCATTTATTGGAGTAATTGAATTATACCTGATCTCATGTCCCAAATAATCCATAGCAAATTTACATTTTGTGAGTTTTAGCCTGAACCCTTCTTTGTTAATTGCTTGGAGTAATTTTTCAATGTGAATCATGTGTTGGTCAAATGTCTCAGAAAACACTAAGATATCGTCTATATAATTTCTTGTAAATCAGATAGTTCATGTTTTCTGATTATATTCCCTAATATTCTCTGGAATATTGCAGGTGACGTTTTCAAACCAAAGGGCAAGCAGGTCCATTGAAAATGTCCATCTTGTGTAACAAAGCCTGTTTTTTTTCTATCTTCAATTCGAAGGGGTATTGACCAAAATGCAGAATTTATATCCAATTTTGTGAAAAATCTACAATTTCGAGTTTTACCAGGATATCTTCAATTCTCGGAAAAGGCTGTGGCTCAGGAACTACAATTTTATTAAGCTCCCTGAAATCTATACATAATCTGCTTTTTCTCTCTTCATCCTTCTTGTAAGCTAATGTGACCGATGCTGCGAACGGACTATAAGATTCCTCAATAAGTTCTCTCTTCAAAAGTTCTGCAATTTGTGATTCGATTTCTCTTTTATCTTCTACTAGTACACCTATACGGTCTCTTGCTACAGTATTTGTCCATTTGTAAATCAATTCTTGCCTCATAATCTTTAACTTTTCCTACATCAAATTTATCTTTCGCAAATATCGTTGCATATTTATCCACTAGATTTTCTAATTTGATCTTATCTTCTTCGTTCAATTACCTATCATGGCTTCGAAATTCTTTATTTCAATATCGTGATTGAAATTAATTTCTTGTGAAGAATCAGCTGATTCCATTTTACCATTTCTATCTGAAATAATTGTTACTTCATTTGTACAGTTACAATTTGGCATATTTTGTTCAATTTCGAGTTTATCATTTTGACTTAATCGGAATCGGCCAATACAGTCGAGACCAATTAGAAAATCATAATTGAAATTATCATCATTTACAATACAAACATTCATAATTGTCTCTATATTCATAATTTTGACTTTCAACCTAACAACACCACTTATTTTACTCACACCATTAATCGTTTTCAAAGTTACCTCATTTTTTTATTTGGTTTACAAGATTTCAAATTCAATAATCTTGAATTTACTAAAGATATAGTTGATCCTGTATCATATATTGCTGGAACAGTTATGAGGTTATTCAATGTCACTTTGAGTGTGATTAATGGTGTACTCTCCAGTTTTTTGGATTTTCAAAATTCTGTACGTCCAAAAGAGAATTATTTTCAATTTTTTTTTCTTGTTCCCTGAACCAACATCTTTCTTCTTTATGAAACCTATTTCCTTTACCTTTATCTTTACATATCTTACATGTTTGTTTGTTTTGAGTATCATAATTTGTTGATTCGTTCTTAGTAAACTTTTTCTTTACTAAATGGTCCAGTTTACCAATCTCATTGCATAGTTGTTCTGTAGTTTGGACTGTTTCTCTATCTATTTTATCTGCAATGAAGTTCGGCAGCCCAGCAACTATCAAATCAATAAGGGTACGTTTTTCTAACCTCCAATAATAATTTCTCTTTCTTTATAGCATAATCAACCAAATTACCAGTTTTATAATGAAATGAGAGAGCATACCTTACTGGAGACCATCCTTTATTGGCAAACGTCTCACAAAACATCCTTTTCCATTGCTCCCATTCTGATTTCACTGATAATTTCATAATCATACAATTATACCAGTTCAGAGTAGGTTTGTCAAGTAAAAACTTCAGAGCCTTTATTTTCTTCACATCCTCATGAATACCGAGTCTTTCACATTCCTTTTCGAATTCTTCCATCCATTGATTAGTATTCACCACTCTACTGTTGAATTGTTCAACCAAGAATTCCCTAGTTAACTGTGATAAACTTCTTTCTTCACATTTCGATCTATTTTTAATCAGCTTCTCTAGAAGTTTAATCATTGGCTCTTCTTTGTCCATTGTCAAATCATTCATTTTGTTTTCTTCTTCCAAAAATAAATTATTGAACTGTAGATTTCCATCTTCATCGAAATAAGTTTTTTTCATCTGTTCAGTAAGAGTAATCCAGACCTTTCTTGACTGATTTCTTTTTTTAAAGCTATTTTTCACCTTTGTAAATGTTTCCGTTGCTGCTACCAATTCATGTTTTTTTGCAATTCGATCTCCATCTATTAGGATGAACCTTCTGTTCTCTAGCGTAGTAATTGAATTAATAACTATAATATTCTTCTTACCATCTGCTGTCGCAATAAATTCAAACTCAAATTGAAGCTTCTCCATTTTTCTCATGAACGAGAATGTAGTTTTATAATGTTATGTTGTTGAAACAAAACAAGATGTGTTTCTTATTCTGAAAACAAGAATTATTTATTCAATACCATCAATAATCTACATAAGTATATCTTAACAAACCTGAAAACAAGAAACTACATTCAATGTTCGTATTCACAACTTTTGACAATAATGAAATTTCAATTTGACAAATATATAAACGCCGACGACTTTGTTCGAAAATAAAAAAAACACATTAAGAAAGTGTAAGCTTTCTTACATGTAATCAATGGAAACTTACTGTATATTATGTATGAAAAAACTTAATAGACACGTTTGTTATTAAAAATTCACGAAAGTGAAACTTGTTTTTCAATTAATTTTGAATATCTTCATTGAACGACATATGGTAGATATTTGATTAACATCACTTCACACTAATTCGAAGCCATAATAATTATTTGATGATAAAGTTAACTGAATTTAATCCAGAAAAATATTATGTTTGACATGTTTCAATATAGATCATCATGTTGTTTACCCTTATAGGAGAGAATCAAATGAACTGTTATGAGAGTCTTCCATTTTTTTCTCTTTTGAGCGCTAGATCTACTCAAACGAGTGCTATACCTGAATCTCTGTAATTATCGTATACTCGAACAATAATTTCAACATGTTAGGTGAATCGAATTCTATTATTCTACACAAAAGAATAATATTATAATTTCGGAAGTAATGGGTCTGTGGAATGAATAATACCAACTTGGGTTTAAATTGTTTAATATGGATTAAAATATTCGGTAAATAGAAATTTGAGATTTTCAATATTTATGTTTTTAGGTTCAGAGAAGATGAAAACACATGAGCATCATGAAGAGAGGAATGATTTTCATAACCTTCTTCGGGTCATGCTTTTCCATGGCCTTAACAATAGTCAGCTTAGGAACGAAATTTTGGATAACTTCGAGAGCCAAAAGAACCTCGAATCCATTAGAGAGTGATGGAATCATAAACTTTGGCCTTTTCGACGGTAAAAAAGAACTGATTGTTGCATATGGATGGAGAACTTATGACATAGATGGTAAATTAATTTCCTGAAAATTATTTATACCCGTAGATATTACGAATTACCCGAAACGCATCTAAATACCTAAGCTCCTTGTTCCTTAAATCCTTAGATTCTCTATAATATACAGGGTGTCCCGTAATTAGACCGACAAACTTCTAGTGGACATTATAGATCATATTTTAGACAGATTCGACCCAAATCATATAATGCAAAATTGCTTCGTTAAGGAGCTAGTGCCCTTTGAAGATGACGTCCTGTCCACACTTTTTGCCACATATTCGCAAAACGGAGTCACATAAAGTGCTGAAAGTTAACACATTGGCTAATATCAAAAATAGCCATCGATTAGATTGAGTGCATTTCTTTCATTTGGGGGGGGGCGTAGGGTATTTTTAGTTGAAACTTTTTTAACTTTCATTATTTCGCGAGATTTACATCATTTTAATAAACTCTGATGTTTTTCTCTTGAAAAATGATGCTCTTGTATAATAACGCCCAGATGCAGCATATCTGAGAAAAAAAAATATTTTTATCATTTAACTACCTAACTCTAAAGACTTAGTGAAAAGAGAGAAAATTTCAAATCTATTTTTTTCGGAATTGGTGCATCTGGGCGTTATTATACAAGAGCATCTTTTTTCAAGAAAAAACATCAGAGTTTATGAATTTGATGTACCTAAATCACGCAAAATAATGAAAGTTAAAAAAGTTGGACAGGACGTCATCTTCAAAGGGCACTAGCTCCTTAACGAAGCAATTTTGCATTATATGATTTGGGTCGAATCTGTCTAAAATACCATCTATAATGTCCACTAGAAGTTTGTCGGTCTAATTACGGGACACCCTGTATATAGTCTAAGCTTAAATATGACGCCTGGTCTACGGGCACGTTAGGCAACACACAATACGTCGCCCGGTCGCCTAGCCAACTAATGACCTAGTTAAACACAAATTCTCCGACAAATATTATGTGAACTGTAACTAATTTTCCCGTTTTCCCTTCAGTTTTGCATCTATTGAAATACGAACCAGAATTTATGAGTTATGGCTTATGGCTTGGAACTGTAGTATCAGTTTGTGGAAGTCTTGTATTTTCTGCTCTGGGAGCTGTTTTCACCATTGTAACTATATCCAGGAGATCAAAGTATACTAAAGGAACAGTCAAATTGTATCTTTGGAATTTTTTGTCACGTGAGTATGCAGATTGTCTATGAGGCTTGAGTATTATTGAACACAATCAATCTTTCATTTTATTAATCAATGTCATATATCTTACAGTGGTTTCTCAAATATCAGCAGTCATCGTTTGGTTAGTACAGTTCTATTTGAAGCTCCAGTATAATGTTCTATCAAGAGAAGATAAAGATAATATGTGGTCGTCAGACGGAATGGCAGAAGTTGGTTATTCATTCTGGTAAGGAAATTTGATAGTTAATTAAAACGAATGAGAACAAAAAACAAAACAAAAACTTGATTCAAAACTAAGAAATTGTTATAAATTAAACATGAACGACACATTTGATATTTTCATATTGTCAATGAATAAATTGTTCATAATTTCCTACTGTTTAATTACTATGTTATTATTTTAGGTGCGTGATAGGCGCAGCTGCTGCAACTCTTTGCAATATTCTCATCATATGCATTGCAAACAATGACGAAGATGTGGAACAAGTAATATCTGTAGTTGAGGAGAAAACCAACGGAGCTATTATGCTCTACTGATTTCAGATCGACTATAAATGCTGATATTGACTTCTGAATTTTTGACTGAAACATGATTATGTATTTATGAAACATTTATTAAGCTTATTTATTTATGTAACAATAAGAGAAATTAAATTGAATGAACAAATATCATACTGTTTAGGTATCGTATTAGTTATTTGTAGTGTATTTATTGCTTAGACAAAGGAAAGATGGTAGGATGATACCCACACGTTTCACCCAAACAAATGTTGGAGATATGTTTATAGGTAGGTATATTTTTGAAAAGTTTAGGAAATGTCTCATTAATATTTTTCAGTAAGAAATGCAGGTAATATTCCAAATTCACAGCATTTCGAGGATGAATTGAATTCTAATGAACCAGCTGCTCTGGAGTTAGGATGTGTGGTGAATGATATTTGGCACATCATAGTTTGTGGGCATAGTGATTGCAAAGCGATAAACTTACTGTACAAATTACAAGATGAAAAGTTTGCATCTCAAGTGAGTGCATTAATTTCAGCACAATTCATATTTGTCACATTTAAAACTTTAAAAGAATCTGTATAATCAGAATATGTACAGGCATAGCAAACTGAATTCTATATCCTTTGAAGTTGATACCTACTTTTAATAACAATAAATAATGAGTAGAATTTTCAGAATGTAGTAATTAGGTGAAAACATCATTTACACAATCAGCTATGATCTGATTTAGATATTAATTCCATTATATTGAAGTTATAAAAAGATGAAATATAAATTGGGACAAAGTATTTGATAATAATTATGTTACAATTGTTATCATTTATCTAAAATTCAACTAGCCCCATAGGAAAAATGATCACGATGAAAAGCAACAATAATTTTTTTATATTGCAGGAAAATAGAAGATTATCACCTTTACGTTCCTGGCTTTGTTTTGCAAATATGAGGGAAAAAGTGAGGACAGGACGTCGTCTTCAAAGGGCACTAGCTCCTTAACGAAGCAATTTTGCATTATATGATTTGGGTCGAATCTGTCTAAAATACGATCTATAATGTCCACTAGAAGTTTGTCAGTCTAATTACGGGACACCTGTATCTACCTGGGTCTTCTGCGATGAGATTATACAGAGTCGAAGTTTAATATTTTAGAAGAATTACTTTTCCAAATATTTCACTGCCATCTAGCGATTTCCAAATAATCACAAGTGAAAATAATGAAGAATAGGTTATTAATTTTTGCTATCAGCATAGCATTGAAATGTTTTTGTTAGAGTTTAATGAAATAATGAAGAACGATTAAACTGAGGTATTGATTGTTGAAATCATAAAAAAGAAACCGAGAAATTATAGTTACAGATTACGATTTTTTCGAAATATCAGAAAAAAGTAGGTCCTAGAGGGGTTTTTTGTGTTTTCCTGTAGAGAAATATAGAAATGATGAAACGAGCTGACAATCATCCCAATAAGAGATAATAAAAAAGAGATTTCATCAAAAATCTAATTTTTATTACCGAAAAACGGAAATCTGGAGTTTATAATTAAGTTGATTTTCCTTGATCGAAGGTAAATATAGATACCTACTAAACAAAGTCCAAACCAAATGAGCGTCTGAGAGAAGAATAAAATAATAGTAAACCAGAATTCCTTTACCAGGCATAAATACACTACTGGAAAAAATTAAAGGATCAAAAAAAAAAATTCCAAATTTTTCGGCAATTTTCAACATGCCGTAACTTTGAGAGGAATGGTCGTACAAGGAATTTAAAGAAAGGAAATTGTAGCTCCAAGTGTCTAGTTTTTGGATAAGAACTTCAAAAATTTTAAGTTTCAGTGGTTTTCGAGTAATGATAGAAAAATCATTGCTCTTGTTAAAGGAAGCTCCATTTATCTGTGCTTATCAACAATTGAAACCATAGAAAATATCGAAACTCGCATGTAAACAGGTTTTTGATGATTTTCTATATACATATTGATACAAACCATACAATGTTACATATTTTTGAAATCAGAAAAAAATAAGCTTTCAGAAAATGGCACAAAAATCAAGTATTCCCTTTAAAAAACATAAGTTCAGGTCATATATAGCTTCGTAATTAGAAATGGTACAAAAAAGACGAGCACGCCACTGGATTCTACGTAAAAAAGTGCCAATGTTTTAATTTCAGAACTCTGTCATGAGTACTACCGGAGATATGATTTTTTTCGATATTGCCACTTTTCCAATTTTCGCTTGTTCCTCGAAAACAAAAGAAGGTAAAAATGAATAACACTCTTTTTAGTTTCTCAGAAAAAGAGATCGAGAAGTGGGTATCAGATTTTGTCTATCAGCTCTGGTTTAAAAGTTGTAGTGCTAAAACATCGAAATATGCCCACCCTGTTCATGCCTATGTAAATTTTATTATTTCGCTATTCAAGGTGTAGAGTATTTCGTATGTTTTTAATTTTTAACTTTTATCAATATCGAATTCCTTCCCAGTAAAATACAAGGAATTGGTTCATGTTATTGGAAACTATAAGGATATGATGTAAATTGTATAAGGAATGATTATAACATTTGAAGTTGAAGATTGATTTCAGCAAACCCTCTTCTTAAACAAACTATGAATTGGAAAGAAATAATGAGCGGTAACGAACAACAAAAACTATCGAATAACGATACGTGACAAACTTTGGATTTGTAAGGGATGAGTAATAAACCAACATCTGGCCTGCACTGACGGGCTACAATGGAATTTTTAAAAATAACTCGTTTGGAACGGAAATTGTATAGCAGATACTTTTTCTAACATTTATTGATTATTCACATAGTCAGTGGCGCAGCCAGAATATCCGTTCAGGGGGGGCCCGATGCAAATATTCATGTGCACCTAGTCTCATTTTCAGAAGGTTAATCATTATGATTTTTCTGGAAAGCATACAAATCAATTAGCTTCTGAAAATTGAATGTATAGGTACATGAATACAATTAATCTACACTACTGGAAAAAATTAAAGGATCAAAAAAAAATTCCCAATTTTTCGGCAATTTTCAACATGCCGTAACTTTGAGAGGAATGGTCGTACTAGGAATTTAAAAAAGGAAATTGTAGCTCCAAGTGTCTGGTTTTTGGATTAGAACTTCAAAAATTTTAAGTTTCAGTAGTTTTTGAGTAATGATAGAAAAATCAGCAACAAAAAAATTCTCAAAATTTTACCACTTTTTTTCTTGTCTACGAGCGTGGAAATTTTATTTTTGCATAATCGTTATAATGATGTAGTACTTTGTTAATTCAGCTTTAATTTATTTTTTATTGACCTCAATACGTCCACTTCTCGCCGAGATATCGGTCTTCAAATGGAAAACAGGGGTGGCAATAGATACCTGTTATAAAAAATTTTATTTATTAGTTTATTTTATTTCATTTTTTGAAATTTTTGTACTATCTGCAATTAAAATGAGGAAAAAGCTCGAGAAAATTCTTTTTTGACTTTTTTAAAGATTATGAGCTTCTCAGAGCAAAAAACGTGATCCTTATTTTTTTTCAAAAATTCAATCGAGTCAAACAAAAAAACGGCTCGCTAGATTGAGTTGGCTCTTCGGAAGGTTTTTACCAACATATTGAACTGTGAAAGTCACACTTAACATTATTGGTTTCCTCAACATTTTCGATCAATCGGTAGATTTTCCAAGAAACCACCAAAAGCCCTTTTTTTGTTAAATTTTTATATTGATGCGACATGAAGAAAATAAATGTCTATGAATAAGCAATGGTTGTTCATTTAAGGTCTTGAAACCCTCCTTCAATTTTTGGTGCGATCATTGGTTGCTGAGAAATCGATAATCAAAGACAAATGGGTCCTTTTCCATTTGAAGACCGATATCTCGGCGAGAAGTGGACGTATTGAGGTCAATAAAAAATGAATTAGAGCTGAATTAACAAAGTATCCCATAATTATGCAAAAATAAAATTTCCACGCTCGTAGACAAGAGAAAAAAGTGGTTAAATTTTGATAATTTTTTTGTTGCTGATTTTTCTATCATTACTCGAAAACCACTGAAACTAAAAATTTTTGAAGTTCAAATCCAAAAACTAAACACTTAGAGCTACAATTTCCTTTTTTTAAATTTCTTGTACGACCATTCCTTTCAAAGTTATTAATACGTACTCCATCACCAAGAGCGTGCAATTTCGAAACAGGGAACCAAATTAATGTTCATCATATTCTGCTAGCAGTCAAGCTCACATCCCTCAGGAACTCTCGGTATACAAAAGGTACGAAATAAGTGTTTGATTTCAAAAACACACATTCTATGAGTTCCAAGCTGATTAAGAATAAAAAATAGGGGTCAAAAATAGAGTTGAATTAGAGCTTTATTTTGAAATATTTTGTTCTTCAATGTCATATCTATTTCTGGTTGGGTTCTGCTAGCTTGACGTCAAGCTATGTTTTCTCGGTTAACAGAAGAGTGTAAATTCTGAAAATAGGGTACTAAATTAGTGTTTAATTAGTTTCAGATTCATATGAATTATTTAATTATAATTAATAATTGATTTCTAATGTACCTCATCAGTTGTGAGACATCAGAGTAAATTTCTTGAGTTGATAATGAAATGTGATTGTCTTTTCACTCTTTTCTTTCTGAATAAATGTGGAATAATGATGGATGAGAGATTTAATTAGAATGGTTAATTTTTTTTTATTCTTATACAAAGAACAAATCCAGAACACCACCTAAAATTTCGTTAAATTTTAACAATTGATATCTTCCCAATCTTCAGTCGGATTTCAATGTTTTTTCTCTCAATTGTAGCTCTGTTATTGTCGAATTTTCTCCATTAAACATAAGTCCAAAAAAAAATCTTCATGTTGTACAGGGCGTTTGAATAATATCATGTTTTATAGTCAAATTTTAACGTCTTCTGTGGGCAATGCCAGGTTGCTGAGGCATATAAAAACAATAAAGCATAGTAGCCTAGTATCTCTTGAGTATTTTGTTTTTTTAAACCAATTTATCTTGAAATCGGCCAGAGATATTCAACATTTTATCAACTCTTTTTTTTATGCATTATAGCTATGAATATCTTCGCAACCATTGGTCCGATTTGAATGAAATGCAAGATGTTATAAAAATGTGAATATCTCTGGAAGGGTACAAGTTGAAATACTTTTTAAAAGAGCAAAATACTCAGAAAACATCAGGCTACATCACTGTATAGTTTTTAGAAGGGGTCTGGTATCGCCCACAGAAGGCATTAAACTGTAATGAAAAAAACCCGAAATTTTAAACGCCCTGTACAACATGATACTTTTTTTTGAACAACTCATTGTAGTATGATATTCGCCAATAAAAGATCTACAATTAAAAAAAACATTCAAATCCGACAAATGGTTGCAAAGATATTCATGGCTAATGCATAAAATACAACAAATGATAAAATGTTGAATATCTCTGGAAGATTCCAAGATAAATTGGTTTTTAAAAAAACCAAATACTCAAGAGATACTAGGTTCTAACTCTTTATTGTTTTCATATGCCTCAGCAACCTGGCATTGCCCACAGAAGACATTGAAATTTGACTATAAAACATGACATTATTTAAACGCCCTGTACAACATGAAGATTATATTTTTGGGACTCCTGTTCAATGGAGGAAATTTGACAATAACAGAGCTACAATTTAAAGAAAGAAGCATTGAAATCCGATTAAAGATTGGGAAGATATCAATTGTTAAAATTTAACGAAATTTTAGGTGATGCGCTAATTTTGTCCATCAGTATAGAACTCAATAACGTTAAATTATCTTGTGACAGCTCTGCAAGGAACTTGGGCGTTATAGTGACTATCTCTCACTGGTTGCATTTGAAAAGCTTATGCCAGGTTGAAGGTATTATATTCTCATCGGCACTACCTAACAACTAAACTGAACATCAGTTTAAGCAAGTCTCTAGTTTTCATCCATTTCAATAATTGCGAAGCATTGTAGGTACTGCCCTTGTCCGACAAGTGATTGAGGAAGATTCAGATGATACGTAGAAAGCTTCACTCAGCAGTAGGTACGCTTTTATTCCGTGATTCTATACAAGTCACCACCATATTTAGGATATAACATAGTTGAATTTCCTTTGTATGTTCATATGCTCAATCTGAAACATCAAGGCCTTTATTACGGCTCCTCCTCATTCCACAACTATATTCATAAGGTCTTTCACATATAATATAATATATGTATTGTGTGGGTACAAACGTTATCATTCACGTTGTGTTCTGGGCCAAGACGAAAACTCAAATGAATCCAATATTCCTATTTATCATACTTTTACACATGCTTGAAAGAGAACTAAACATATTGAATGTTTAACTGATTCATGAATTATACAACTTTGAGATTCTCGTTGATGGAAATTAAGGATTAAGTTATTTTCGAATTGCAAAGTTATAAGTCAAAAACCATTAGCCTTTTTCCATATCATTGTTGAAAACGAAATAATTCGAATTAAAGCAGATAAGTATTACAAGCTCCTTGAACGGTTTAACTGAAATTTCAAGCTCCAATCCAAAAGAATTAAAAGAATTGAAATTTATCAGAAACAATTCAAACAAAGTCTATCTGTGATTCTATGCTTTTAATTCGCCAATCTGACATTTGACGAAAATATAAACCACAGAGTCGTTTTTATTCTTCACTTCGTTCTGTCAAATTTCAAATCTGCTCATTGGCTTCTGCTGACCAGCGATACGCACTCTAGCGGTTGAAATCGAAATAGAGCTAAGATAGAAGTAAACAAAGCGTTGAACGTATTTCAGTGTAATAATTTCATAATTGTTCATTAACTTTTGTTTAGAAGAAATATTCAAGGGAAAATTGAAATTGTTATCCTCTTGAATATGATTTCTATCAGAAATGACTACTGTTGTGTGCCCCAATACAATTTATGGGCGAAAAAATTGCAACTTTAGGTTATAGTTATCACTTCTTCCCTCAGGAAAACCAAATGAAAATATATCTTGAAAACGAGTTTGGAAGGGAACTAATAGTAAAAGAAAGGCTTGTATCTTATATCATTGTTTAAGGAGAATCTCCTTAAACAATGCTTATATACTCCTGTAAATATAGGAAAGTAATTCATATTGTCGCTTCAACCTCTTACGTTAGAATTTGTATCGAAGGTTTTGATATTACAGCAAGCTCTCTCTATTTCTTAGGATCATTTAAAATTAAGGTACACATACGACATATTATTTCACAAACCTGTACTTGGCTATTGCAGAATTGGTAAAGAGCTCATAAAATATTTCTACATTATTATCTTCTTGATTTATACTATAGGAGGATACAGCAAATTCGTTTTTTAAACAAGGCATATTTTCTATAGACGAACCTTCATTTTCTTACATCAGCCTTCTGCTAATTCCATAAGCACTTCAATTCTGTATGTGATATTTCTTCAAGTTTAGATAGTTTTTCCCCGATAAAGAAACATGCAGCAGGAAAGGAGAAAAAACCATGAGTTTTGACATGATTCTGTCATGTATCTGATCACCCTAATTAAAACAACTGTAATGATATGTTTACATTTCCTCCTCACTCCACCTCAACAAGAACATATCGTGCATAAGTTTTGTTTTACTTTATCACTCTCCACAATAAATGAACCATCAATTTTATGAGGTTCTGTATTAAGGGCTAGGGCAATAGTTTTTAAACACAAAGAGCAAATGTCTATAAAACTGGACCCACAATTTGTTTTCCAACACATTATAATATGACATGCATTCAGAACTCCTTCTCAAACTTCTCCTTCTACTGAGGGGCTATAGAATTAGAGGTTAAAAGTCTTAACATTTCCAGAAATTCTAACGGCTACACTTCACTTCATATACGTGTATACATGTACGATGTAAATGAACTGAAAGAAATTTTTTTAATATAGTTTAAGATTGACAACATCTACAACTAGACTTACTGACTTGTAACCTTTATATTGATTAAACACTTGAATATTAGTGATAAAATGATTGAAATAATGGTTAACTCACTGAATAATTCAACAAAGATTCCAATTCCACATTAATTTTCAGATTATTCGTAAAAATTTCGATGAAACTCCAATGACTTATCTGTCCAAAAGAAGGTTGTTTACATTTACTACTATCTTAGCTCAGCTTCGATTCTCGCCACCTTGGCGCTGATGTCGTCATGGAATATGCCAATTGACGTATACGTCATACATTGCGAAGAGTGGCAACACTGTAGAGGCCCCTGCTATTCTGTGGTGCAAACTACGCTACGACGGCCGACGGACGACCCGCCATTTCAAAGATTTAAAATCGTCATCTCACGGGCGGTAATCTTTGCGCGATTTATTAAAGAATACAGGTACAATCGCACAGATCAAAAAGCACGAGTAGTGAATAAATAAGTGTTAAGTGTTGATTGTGAAAAATATAACAAATTATTAATTTGCTTTTGTTCGAGTGCGGTAAAAGTGTTTCTGACATTGGTGATAGTGAATTTTCCTTGGGATTACTACTTACGTCTTTTTGGTAAGTGTCTAACATATTATTTAATCTAAACTAGAGATCATCTGCTTCGAAAATCGTCAAAATCACTTGTATTCCATCGTGTAGAAGTGATTATCCGTCTACAAAAAATGGAGGATATTTCAATTGTTTTGGATTTCCGAAAGATGAACGGCCGGTAGATTTTATGGATGAGTTTTATTTGCGAGAAACATTTCGATTCTTACGATGTTATCAAAAACGAAAAACATTTACAAGCAGATAGAACCATTAAATTACTTTCTTTGAGATATCCAAAATTGAAAGAAGCCGCAATCCTGTAAAATGATAATGAAGTTGAAGCTTTTTTGAGTTCCGATTTAATCAAATATTTTAAAGATTCACTCGAAAATTCTTCGGCTAAAATTGATAATATGGGTGGGATATTCAAAAATGCGGTAAAGACAGTCTCCAGATTAAAATATTTAATAAAAAAGTTTCTGCTTATGACCTAAAATGAATACCTACTTCTTTATGAACTGATTCTTAGCAGATGGTCTCAAGTAACTAATTTGCTTTTTGCATAATGCATATTTCTGTTATACCTAATTAGATAATGTTACTATGAAGAGAGATTATTGAAATACTGTTTCTTTCGAATGTGAGCTTTTTACCGTACTTTAATTTGTGAAAATAACCATTTCTGTTCCGTTTCCGTCGCGTCATGATACGTAATACGCAGCAGGCATTATGAAAACAATGGATTTGCACAATTTTCGCGATAATTTAGATATTTTCACCGTAAGGGAGGATTATTCAGATACTTCAGCTTTCGAATTATTGATTTTCTTAAAGTGAGAAAGAACCATTCCCTTTTCGTTTCTATTGCGTAACTTACAAAAACTAACAAGAGTTGTAGGTACCTACCTATTCATTTTTTCTACCTTCTTTTGTTTTCGAGTTATAAGCGAAAATTGGAAAAGTGCCGATATAGAAAAAAAATCATATCTCCGCTAATACTGATGATAGAGCTCTGAAATTAAAACATAATACTGTCACTCCTTTACGTAGAATCCAGTGGCGTGCTCGTCTCTTTTGCACCATTTCTAATTACGAAGCTATGACCCGAAGTTATGGTTTTTTTAAATGGGAATACTAGCTTTTTGTGCCATTTTCTGAAATATTGATTTTTTCTGATTTCAAAAATATATAACATCGTAGGGTTTGTATCAATATATGAGTATAGAAAATTATCAGAAACCTATTTTCTTCCGAGTTCCATATTTTCTATGGTTTCAACTGCTGATGAGCACAGAAAAATGGAGCTTACTTATAACAAGAGCAGTCTCTCAACCGTTGAAACCATAGAAAACATTGAGACTCAGATGAAAATAGGTGTTTGACCATTTTCTATACTCATAATGATACAAACCATACGATGTTATATATTTTTGAAATCGAAAAAAATTAAGCTTTCAGAAAATGGCACAAAAATCTAGTATTTCCATTTAAAAAAGCCATTACTTTGGGTTATACCTTCGTAATTAGAAAGGGTGTGAAAAAGAAGAGCACGCCACTGGCTTCTACGTGAAAAAGTGCCATTATAATGTTTGGATTTCAGAGCTCTATCGTCAGTATTAGCGGAGATATGATTTTTTTTCGATATCGAAAATTGGAAAAGTCCAATTTTCTAGAAAACACAAGAAGGTAGAAAAAAAATGAATATTTATTTCTCTTGTTAGTTTCTCAGAAAAAGAGATCGAGAAGTGGGTATCAGATTTTGTCTATCTAATTCGAATCATAACGTTAGACGTGAAAATTTTCAATTCTTCCCAAGTTCTAATCGAAATTACTCGGCTTATCGATGTCCGTTCAGGACCAATAATACCTCGTGTTATTCGTTAAAGATAAGCCTACGAAACCATTTTGAAATAATTTTCATATAATCAACAGTTTCAGAAATAATTCGATTAATATCATTGAAAGTGAAAAATTTCAATTTTCCCTAAGTTCTAATCGAAATAACTCAGCTTCTCGATATCCGTTTACGACCTTCAATACCTTGTTTCATTCGTCACAGATAAGCATACAAAGCCTTTTTGAAATCAATACAATAATCTTCATATAATCCAGAAATAATTCGATTCGTGAAATTTTTTAATCTTCCCTAAGTTCTAATCGAATTAATTCGGCTTCTCGATAACCGTTCATGACAATTAATACCTCGTTTTATTCGTCACAGATAAGCCTACAAAACCTGCCTGAAATAATTCTCATAGGATCAACAGTTTCAGAAATAATTCGATTCATAACATTGGACGTGAAAATTTTTAATTTTCCCTAAGTTCTAATCGGAATTACTCGGCTTAACGATGTCTGTTCGGGACCATTTATACCTCGTTTCATTCATCACAGATTTTCATATGGTCAACAGTTCCACAAATAATTCGAATCATAACGCAAGACGTAAAATTTTTAATTCTCCCCAAGTTCTAATCGGAACTACTCGGCTTTTCGATGTTCGTTCAAAAAAATTAATACCCGCTTTTATTCCTTACAGATAAGCCTACGAAACCTTACTGGGATAATTTTCATATGACCAACAGTTTCAGGAATAATTCGATTCTTAACATTGGACGTGAAATTTTAAGTTTTAATCGGAATTACTCTGCTTATCGATGTACGTTCCGGACCATTAAACCTAGTTTCATTTGTCACAGATAAGCCTACGAATCCATTCCGAAATAATTCTCATAAGATCAACAGTTTCAGAAATAATTCGACGTGAAAATTTTTAATTCTCTTATCGGAATTACTCGGCTTATCGATGTCCGTTATAGACCATTAATACCTTGTTGTATTTGTTACAGATAGGCCTACGGAATCTTCATAAAATAATTATCATACGCTAACAGTTCCAGAAATAATTCGATTACTAACATTTGACCGGAAAATTTTTAATTTTCCCCATGTTATTGTTTTCAAGAAAACCATTATAATTCTTTTTATGTTTTCTTTTAACTTCATTTCGCTCACTTGTCCGTTAATTTTGCCAACTCATAGTTTGAGAGATTTCGAACATAATATTTTCTACTCATCCTGTCTACATTATGCTATTCTGTTCTTTCCAAATCTACATTTAGATTTTTTCTACGAGTTACTCTTATCGAACGATATACAGTTCAAATTAAACGGATTTCACCTATACCTACCTACTGGTGTTGCTCCTCATCTATAATTCTACTCAATATCTAATCATTTTACTCTATTCGTTTTCCTTCATTCCTTATGCAACTAAAATTTAAGGACACAGAAATAGCTATTTAATCAACTAGGTTATTAAAGACAGCGACTAATGGTCAAAATATTTTAACACGCGAGCGGAGTGAACGCGTTAAAAGTTCGACACCATTAGTCGTTAGCTCGGTCGTTAGATTAATAACCGAGTTGATTACAAGTTTTTTCCGACGATCTCAACGTATTGTGAATAAATTCTTGATTGAAATACATTCTCATTTTGCACAAGACATAATGGAATTTCTATGTTTCTATTTTTCAGTAGATTTTTGACATTTCACATTACAATTTCACATTAAAATAGCAAAATTGAGGGTTAAAATGCGTCATTAGTAGGTATTGAATGAAGTACATAATATTAAAATCACCTTTTATTTCGAGGTCGGCGGAAAATATTTTTAATATTCGATTGTTTGGGACTTTACTTGACAGAAATTCATCATCAATGATAGAATACCCATGAAACAGCAGAATTTTGATATAGAACTTTACACTTTTAGTGATCAATAATGACTACAATTCGTTATAGACAAGCTATTGAATAAAATACAGAAAAAAAGCATTAATTTTAACATTAACTTCAAACTATTTCTTCTTAACTTTTATTTAAGACGAAAATCAGATCAGATATCCAGATATTTAATGAATATTCTGAATAAACATATTATATTATTATAAATATAAAACGGCAAATTTCTCAAGTTAATCAAGAAGAAATAATAGAGAAAAATAAGTAATCAGGAGTTTATAAGTTGATTTGCGGTTCATTCCCGAAGGTATATATCCCCCAAATCGGAAGAATGTTTGAGAGAAGAATAAAAGAACACTAGAATTCCTTTACCAACAAAAAATATCACTCAACATAATATTATACAAATCACTTAATAGGAACCGGACATGTTTTCAACAACAATTTCTAAGTCCTACTTCATGTAGAAAACGAGTACAATAAACAAAACCTTTTGGAAGCTTCGGAGATAAACAGGTACAATAAAAAACAGTGGGTACTCAACGACAGAAGGAGATACCCGTTATTGAACATTTTTGAATAAAACCCAGAAATTATCCAAATAATTTTTTTCACTATGTAAACGATGTTGTAAGATTAGTAACTATAAAGGACTGAATTGTCCATATTTAAGTACCGATTGATCGTAGAGAGGAACTGCTTCAGGTTTTGTGAAGAGCATAACGGGAGCAAACGCAGATACCTCACTCGATAGGGTGGGACAAAAAAAATTTTTTTTTTGGAAATCTTTCGAAGTAGGAGTGAGCATAATGAACAAATGGGTGAGAAAACGGCGCCAAACGAGATCTTTCGAAGATAGAGCTCTGAAATCAAAACATCATACAGGCACTTTTTTATGTAGAATACAGTGGCGTACTCGTCTTTTTTGCACCATTTTTAATTACGAAGCTATGACCCAAACTAATGGTTTTTTAAATTGGAATACTAGATTTTTGTGCCATTTTCTGAAAGATTAAATTTTTCTGATTTCAAAAATATTCAACATCGTATAGTTTGTATCAATATGAGTGTAGAAAATTGTCAAAAACATAATTATTTTCTTCCGAGTCTCTATATTTTTTAAGGTTTCAACTGTTGAGAGACTGCTCTTGTTATAAGGAAGCTCCATTTTCTGTGCTCATCAGCAGTTGAAACCATAGAAAATATTGAGACTAGGAAGAAAATAGGTTTTTGACAATTTTCTGTACTCATAGTGATACAAACCATACGATGTTATATATTTTTGAAATCAGAAAAAAAGAGTCTTTCAGAAAATGGCACACAAATCTAGTATTCCCATTTAAAAAACCATAACTTTGGGTCATAGCTTCGTAATCAGAAATGGTGCAAAAAAGACTAGCACGCCACTGGATTCTACGTGAGAGAGTGCCTGAATAATGTTTTGATTTCAGAGTTCTATCTTCGAAAGCTCTCGTTTGTCGCCGTTTTTCTCGCCAATCTGTTCATTATGCTCATTCCTACTTCGAAAGATATCCAAAAAAAAATTTTTTTTGTCCCACCGTATCGAGTGAGGTATCTGCGTTTTGCTCTCGTTATGCTCTTTACAAAACTCAAAGCAGTTCCTCTCTACTGAAATATGGACAATTCAAAGTGCATTATAGTTACTAATCTTACAACATCGATTACATAGCGAACAGAAGAAAGGTTGGTGAAAAAAATTATTTGGGGAATTTCTGGGTTTTATTCGAAAATGTTCAATAACGGGTATCTTCTTCTGTTTTTTTATTGTACCTGTTTATCTCCGAAGCTTCCAAAAGGTTTAGTTTAGTGTACTCGTTTTCCACATGAAGTACTTAGAAATTGTTGTTGAAATCATCTCCGGTTCCTATTAAGTGATTTGTATAATACGAGTATGTTGAGTGATGTTTTTCGTTGGTAACGGAATTCTGGTGTTCTTTTATTCTTCTCTCAAACATTCTTCCGATTTGGGGGATATATACCTTCGGGAATGAACCGCAAATCAACTTATAAACTCCAGATTTCTTAGTTTTCTCTATTATTTCTTCTTGATTAGCTTAAGAAATTTGCCGTTTTATATTTATAATATGTTTACATTCAGGATATTGATCAAATATCTAGCTATCTGCTTTGATTTTCGTCTTTATAAATGTTAAGACGAAAAAGTTTGAAGTTGATGTTAAAATTAATGCTGGTTTTGTGTATTTTATTGAATGTCTATAATGGATTGTAGTCATTATTGATCACTATTTGTCTAATAGTGTAAAGTTCTATATCAAAATTCTGCTGTTTCATGGGTATTCTATCATTGATGATGAATTACTTTCAAGTAAAGACCCAAACAATCGAATATTAAAAATATTTTCCGCCAACCTCGAAATAAAAGAATTTTAATGTATACTGAATTGAACATTAATGATCCATTTTAATGCTCAATTTTTGCTTTTTCCTCATGGCAACCGTACACAGAGTATTCAGAAGCACTACGAGAAATGTCAAAACTCTACTGAAAAATAGAAACATAGAAATTCCATTATGTCAAATGCGAGGTCAAATGTAAGTCTTGTGCAAAATGGAAATTTATTTAAATCAAGAATTTATTCACAATACATGTTGAGATCGTCGAAAAAACTTGTAATCAACTCGGTTATTAATCTGGCGACTAATGGTCTCGAACTTTTAACGCGTTCACTCCGCTCGCGTGTTAAAATATTTTGACCATTAGTCGCTGTCTCTAATAACCTAGTTGATTAAATAGCTATTTCTGTGTCCTTAAATTTTAGTTGCATAAGGAATGAAGAAAAACGAATAGAGTAAAATGATTAGATATTGAGTAGAATTATAGCTGACGAGTCACACCAGTATGGGAAAAATCCGTTTAATTTGAAATATATATCGCTCGGTAACAGTCACTAGTAGAAAAAATCTAAATGTAGATTTGGAAAGAAGAAAATAGCATAATGTAGACAGGATGAGTAAAAAAATTATCTCTCAAACTATGAGTTGGCAAAATTAACGGACAAGTGAGCGAAATGAAGTTAAAAGAAAACATAAAAAGAATTATAATAGTTTTCTTGAAAACAATAACATGGGAATAATTAAAAATTTTCAGGTCAAATGTTATTAATCGAATTATTTCTGGAACTGTTAGCATATGAGAATTATTTTATGAAGATTCCGTAGGCCTACTTGTAAGAAATACAACAAGGTATTAATGGTCTATAACGGACATCGATAAGCCGAGTAATTCCGATAAGAGAATTAAAAATTTTCACGTCGAATTATTTCTGAAACTGTTGATCTTATGGTCCCGAACGGACATCGATAAGTTGAGTAATTCCCAATGAAACTTATAGGGGTGATTAAAACTTCCACGCTCAATGTTATTAATCGAATTATTCCTGAAGCTGTTGGTCATATCAAAACTATCCTGGTAAAGTTTTCTAAGGTTATCTGTAGGGAATAATAATTCTAAACGATCATCGAAAATCCGAGTAATTTCGATTAGAACTTAGGAAGAATTAAGAATTTTTACGTCTTACGTTATGATCCGTATTATTTGTGAAACTGTTGACCATATGAAAATTATTTTGAGGATGTTTCGTAGGGCCATCTGTGACGTATAAAACGAGGTATAAATGATCCTGAACAGACATCGAAAAGCCGAGTAATTCCGATTAGAACTTAGGGAAAATTAAAAATTTTCACGTCCAATGTTATGAATCGAATTATTTCTGAAACTGTTGATCCTATGAGAATTATTTCAACTGTTGATCAAATGAAAATTATTGTAAAAAGAATTTTTAGGCTTATCTGTGACAATTGACACAAGGTATTAAACGTCGTAAACGGATATCGAGAAGATCGAGGATTTCGATTAGTACTTAGGGACAATTGAAATTTTTCACTTCCAATGATATTAATCGAATTATTTCTGAAACTGATGATCATAATATGAGAATTCTTCTAGGAGGATTTGGTAGGCTTCTTTGTGACGAATAAAACGAGATATTAATGGTCATGAACGGTTATCGATAAGCAGAGTAATTTCGATCAGAACTTAAGGAAAATTGCAAATTTTCACCTCCAATGATATAAATCGAATTATTTATGAAACTGTTGATTATATGAAAAACCCAATGACCGAAGTTAGCACATGCATGACCTATGATCCAGACAATAGACTACGAGAGCCAAAGCGGAGAAAGTAAGTGAAGAAGAGGCAAACTGCAGGTAAGACTAGAATAAGATAACAAATAGGATAAGTAGACGTAGGAGGAGGTCAGGAAGAAACCCCAGACGGCAATCTAGACAGATCGAGATAACTAAAACGAAAGGTTACACAAAGTAACTATTGCTTTTCTGGCAACTCGCACCCGGAAGCGGGATTGGGGAAGACCCAGTTAGCAAAGTTAGCACTTAGCATGTCCTAGATCCAGGCAAAAATCCGGCGAAGCGAAAAAGATGCATGAAGTAACTATGACTCAACTGGCACCTTAACCTGAGGACGGATCGAGGAAGACCCAGGGAGTAAAGTTAGTACTTCATGCAACCCCAACCCACTCCTAACAAATCCTTCTCAGTCAGAAAAGGTCCTAACAGACCAGGGTACTTTGTATCAAGACCCTCCGGGGATCTATGCCTGTTGTTGTAGTTCCGTGAAATAAGCCAGGTGAAACTTCGGAACCAAGGTAAGCTGCAGTCTCGCAAGTCCTCACAATGCGATACAGCGGCTGGACCTAAAAAGCAGCGCGGGAATTCTCCTCCTATCACCCAACAAATCCTTGGGGAGGAGACATCGGTCGGTTGCTCAGTAACTGTGAAGTCCGCTCACGTCGGGAAGCCAGTAGTGTCCACTCTACGAAGTGTAATATTCGGATGGTGTCCCCCCAGTCCGATATTGCACTGGAGGAGGGGGTTTTAGTGGGTGAAAGCCCCACACGAACTGACGGCATTGCACAGCCCGCTGTCAGGAAGTCTGATAAGATTTCCCCCTACCTCCGGGGCACAAAAAAAAAAAAAAAAAAAAGATGCATGAAAAACTTTGACCAAAATTTTTTTTGTTGATCCAAATAAAAAAAAAATTTTGGTTAAAGTTTTTCATGCGTCTTTTTCGTTTTTTCCGGATATTGCCTGGATCCAGGAAATGCTAAGTGCTAACTTTGCTTACTGGGTCCTCTCCGATCCCTCTTCCGGGTGCGAGGTGCCAAATAAGCCATAGTTACTTTGTGTATCCTTTCGTTTTGGTTGTCTTGATCTGTCTGTCTAGTTTGCCGTCTGGGGTTTATTCATTCCGTAACATCTCGTAACATCCCGTATCATCCCGTAACATTCCGTAACATTTCGTATCATACTGTAACATCTCGTAACATTCCGCAACATTCTCTAAAAACGCCCCATACATAATATTTTTCTAGGACCTCAAGTTTCCGAAATTTTTGCAGAAATCTCTCGACACTGAAAAAAAACTCGATTTTTTCGATTTTTCCCAACTACTTTCCGTAATTTCTCGACACTCGCTTGTCCGATTAGAATGATTTATACCTCGTTTGAACCGTTATACATTTCTCTAAAAACGCCCCATACATAATATTTTTCTAGGACCTCAAGTTGTCGAAACTTTTGCTGAAATCTCTCGACACTAAAAAAAACTCGATTTTTTCGATTTTTCCAAACTACTTTCCGTAATTTCTCGACACTTGCTTGTCCGATTAGAATGATTTAAACCACGTTTGAACCGTTATACATTTCTCTAAAAACGCCTCATACATAGTATTTTTCTAGCCCCTCAAGTTTTCGAAGTTTTTGCAGAAACCTCTCGACACCAAAAAAAACTCGATTTTTCCAAACTACTTTCCATGATTTCTCGACACTCGCTTGTCCGACTAGAATGATTAATACCTCGTTTAAACCGTTATACATTTCTCTAAAAACGCATCATACATAATATTTTTCTAGGACCTCAAGTTTTCGAAATTTTTGCAGAAATCTCTCGACACTAAAAAAAACTCGATTTTTTCGATTTTTCCAAACTACTTTCCGTAATTTCTCGACACTCGCTTGTCCGATTAGAATGATTTATACTTCGTTTGAACCGTTATACATTTCTCTAAAAACGCCCCATACATAATATTTTTCTAGGACCTCAAGTTGTCGAAACTTTTGCTGAAATCTCTCGACACTAAAAAAAACTCGATTTTTCCAAACTACTTTCCGTAATTTCTCGACACTTGCTTGTCCGATTAGAATGATTTTAACCACGTTTGAACCGTTATACATTTCTCTAAAAACGCCTCATACAAAGTATTTTTCTAGCCCCTCAAGTTTTCGGAGTTTTTGCAGAAACCTCTCGACACCGAAAAAAACTCGATTTTTTCGATTTTTCCAAACTACTTTCCATGATTTCTCGACACTCGCTTGTCCGATTAGAATGATTAATACCTCGTTTAAACCGTTATACATTTCTCTAAAAACGCATCATACATAATATTTTTCTAGGACCTCAAGTTTTCGAAATTTTTGCAGAAATCTCTCGACACTAAAAAAAACTCGATTTTTTCGATTTTTCCAAACTACTTTCCGTAATTTCTCGACACTCGCTTGTCCGATTAGAATGATTTATACTTCGTTTGAACCGTTATACATTTCTCTAAAAACGCCCCATACATAATATTTTTCTAGGACCTCAAGTTGTCGAAACTTTTGCTGAAATCTCTCGACACTAAAAAAAACTCGATTTTTCCAAACTACTTTCCGTAATTTCTCGACACTTGCTTGTCCGATTAGAATGATTTTAACCACGTTTGAACCGTTATACATTTCTCTAAAAACGCCTCATACAAAGTATTTTTCTAGCCCCTCAAGTTTTCGGAGTTTTTGCAGAAACCTCTCGACACCGAAAAAAACTCGATTTTTTCGATTTTTCCAAACTACTTTCCATTATTTCTCGACACTCGCTTGTCCGATTAGAATGATTAATACCTCGTTTAAACCGTTATATATTTCTCTAAAAACGCATCATACATAATATTTTTCTAGGACCTCAAGTTTTCGAGATTTTTGCAGAATTCTCTCGACACTAAATAAAACTCGATTTTTTCGATTTTTCAAAACTACTTTCCGTAATTTCTCGACACTCGCTTGTCCGATTAGAATGATAAATAGTATTTTTCTAGCACCTCAAGTTTTCGGAATTTTTGCAGAAATCTCTCGACACTAAAAAACACTCGATTTTTCCAAACTACTTTCCGTAATTTCTCGACACTCGCTTGTCCGATTAGAATGATTTATACCTCGTTTGAACCGTTATATATTTCTCTAAAAACGCCCCATACATAGTATTTTTCTAGGACCTCAAGTTCTCGAAATTTTAGCAGGAATCTCTCGACTCCAAAAAAAACTCGATTTTTTGATTTTTCCAAACTACTTTCCGGAATTTCTCGACACTCGCTTGTCTGATTAGAATGATTTACACCTCGTTCAAACCGTTATACATGTCTCTATAAACGCCCCATACAAAATATTTTTCTAGGACCTCAAATTCTCGAGATTTTTGCAGAAATCTCTCGACACTAAATAAAACTAGATTTTTTCGATTTTTCCAAACTACTATCCGTAATTTCTCGACACTCGCTTGTCCGATTAGAATGATTTATACCTCGTTTGAACCTTTATACATTTCCCTAAAAACGCCTCATACATAGTATTTTTCTAGCACCTCAAGTTTTCGGAATTTTTGCAGAAATCTCTCGACATTAAAAAACACTCGATTTTTTCGATTTTTCCAAACTACTTTCCGTAATTTCTCGACACTCGCTTGTCCGATTAGAATGATTTATACCTCGTTTGAACCGTTATACATTTCTCTAAAAACGCCTTATACATAGTATTTTTCTAGCACTTCAAGTTTTCGGAATTTTTGCAGAAATCTTGCGACTCCAAGAAAAACTCGATTTTTTCGATTTTTCCAAACTACTTTCCGTAATTTCTCGACACTCGCTTGTCCCATTAGAATGATTTATACCTCGTTCAATTCGTTATACATTTCTCTAAAAACGCCCTATACATAATATTTTTCTAGGACCTCAAGTTTTCGGAGTTTTTGCAGAAACCTCTCGACACCAAAAAAAACTCGATTTTTTCGATTTTTCCAAACTACTTTCCATGATTTCTCGACACTCGCTTGTCCGATTAGAATGCTTAATACCTCGTTTAAACCGTTATACATTTCTCTAAAAACGCATCATACATAATATTTTTCTAGGACCTCAAGTTTTCGAAATTTTCGCAGAAATCTCTCGACACTAAAAAAAACTCGATTTTTTCGATTTTTCCAAACTACTTTCCGTAATTTCTCGACACTCGCTTGTCCGATTAGAATGATTTATACCTCGTTCAAACCGTTATACACTTCTCTAAAAACGCCTCATACATAGTATTTTTCTAGCACCTCAAGTTTTCGAAATTTTTGCAGAAATCTCGCGACTCCAAAAAAAACTCGATTTTTTCGATTTTTCCAAACTACTTTCCATAATTTCTCGACACTCGCTTGTCCGATTAGAATGATTTATACCTCGTTCAAACCGTTATACATGTCTCTATAAACGCCCCATACAAAATATTTTTTTAGGACCTCAAGTTTTCGTGATTTTTGCAGAAATCTCTCGACACTAAATAAAACTCGATTTTTTCGATTTTTCCAAACTACTTTCCGTAATTTCTCGACACTCGCTTGTCCGATTAGAATGATTTATACCTCGTTGGAACCGTTATACATTTCTCTAAAACGCCTCATACAGAGTATTTTTCTAGCACCTCAATTTTCGGAAATTTTGCAGAAATCTCTCGACACTAAAAAACACTCGATTTTTCCAAACTACTTTCCGTAATTTCCCGACACTCGCTTGTCCGATTAGAATGATTTATAGCTCGTTTGAACCGTTATATATTTCTCTAAAAACGCCCCATACATAGTATTTTTCTAGGACCTCAAGTTTTCGAAATTTTAGCAGGAATCTTTCGACTCCAAAAAAAACTCGATTTTTTCGATTTTTCCAAACTACTTTCCGGAATTTCTCGACACTCGCTTGTCTGATTACAATGATTTATACCTCGTTCAAACCGTTATACATGTCTCTATAAACGCCCCATACAAAATATTTTTCTAGGACCTCAAATTTTCGAGATTTTTGCAGAAATCTCTCGACACTAAATAAAACTAGATTTTTCCGATTTTTCCAACTACTATCCGTAATTTCTCGACACTCGCTTGTCCGATTAGAATGATTTATACCTCGTTTGAACCTTTATACATTTTTCTAAAAACGCCTTATACATAGTATTTTTCTAGCACCTAAAGTTTTCGAAATTTTTGCAGAAATCTTGCGATTCCAAGAAAAACTCGATTTTTTCGATGTTTCCAAACTACTTTCCGTAATTTCTCGACACTCGCTTGTCCCATTAGAATGATTTATACCTCGTTCAATTCGTTATACATTTCTCTAAAAACGCCCTATACATAATTTTTCTAGGACCTCAAGTTTTCGAAATTTTTGCAGAAATCTCTCGACACTAAAAAAAACTCGATTTTTTCGATTTTTCCCAACTACTTTCCGTAATTTCTCGACACTCGCTTGTCCGATTAGAATGATTTATACCTCGTTTAAACCGTTATACATTTCTCTTAAAACGCCCCATACATAATATTTGAGAGGTCGTAACATTCCGTAACATCTCGTAACATAACGTAACATCTCGTAACAAATCGTAACATGACGTAGCATCCCGTAACAGGCGATCGTTACATTCCGTAACATCTCGTAACATAACGTAACATAACGTAACAACTCGTAACATGACGTAGCATCCCGTAACAGGTCGTAACATTTTTTTTAACATGCCGTAATACTCGTAACATGCCGTAACAAATCGTAACATAACGGAACATTCCGTTACATCTCGTAACATCCCTTTGTATCTCGTAACATCCCGTAACAGGTGAAAAGCCTGAAATATGATAAGGTTTTACCTAACCGCCACTTCGGCACTCCGTCACTTCGGCACTTCGACACTTCGGCACTTCGAAACTTCGGCGCTCCAACACTTCGGCACTTCGCCACTTCGACACTTCGGCACTTCGATACTTAGGCACTTCGTCACTTCGGCACTCCAACACTTCGGCACTTCGGCACTTCGACACTTCGGCACTCCAACACTTCGGCACTTCGACACTTCGCCACTTCGGCACTTCGATACTTAGGCACTTCGGCACTTCGACACTTCGACACTTCGACACTTCGGCACTTCGATACTTTGGCACTTCGTCACTTCGGCACTCCAACACTTCGGCACTCCAACACTTCGGCACTTCGCCACTTCGGCATTTCGATAGTTAGGCACTTCGCCACTTCATTTTTTCATCCGAAAAAATTCCGACTCAGTTCGGATAATTGAGGTTCGTATAATTGAGGTTTCGGATAGTTGAGGTTCCAGATAATTGAGGTTCGGATAATTGAGGTTTCGGATAATTGAGGTTCGGATAATTGAGGTACGAATAATTGAGGTTTCGGATAATTGAGGTTTCGGATAATTGAGGTTCGTATAAATGAGGTTTCGGATAATTGAGGTTCGGATAATTGAGGTTTTGGATAATCGAGGTTCGGATAATTGAGGTTTTTTTTGAAAACTCGAGGTTCGGATAATTGAGGTTTCGGATAATTGAGGTTTCGGATAATTGAGGTTCGGATAATTGAGGTTCCGGATAATCGAGGTTCGGATAATCAAGGTTCGGATAATTGAGGTTTCGGATAATTGAGGTTCGGATAATTGAGGTTTTTTTTTTTATAATTGAGGTTCGGATAATTGAGGTTCAGATAATTGAGGTTCGGATAATGGAGGTTTCGGATAATTGAGGTTTGGATTATCGAGGTTCGGATAATTGAGGTTCGGATAATTGAGGTTCAGATAATTGATGTTCGGATAATTGAGGTTCGGATAATTGAGGTTTTGGATAATTGAGGTTCGGATAATTGAGGTTCGGATAATTGAGGTTCCGGATAATTAAGGTTCGGATAATTGAGGTTTCGGATAATTGAGGTTCGGATAATTGAGGTTCGGATTATCGAGGTTCGGATAATTGAGGTTCGGATAATTGAGGTTCGGATAATCGAGGTTCGGATAATTGAGGTTTCGGATAATCGAGGTTCGGATAATCAAGGTTCAGATAATTGAGGTTTCGTATAATTGAGGTTTCGAAAAATTAAGGTTCGGATAATTGAGGTTTCGGATAATTGAGGTTTGGATAATTGAGGTTCGGATTATCGAGGTTCGGATAATTGAGGTTCGGATAATTGAGGTTCGGATAATTGAGGTTCGGATAATTAAGGTTCGTATAATTGAGGTTCGGATAATTGAGGTTCAGATAATTGAGGTTTTGGATAATCGAGGTTCGGATAATTGAGGTTCGGATAATTGAGGTTCGGATAATTGAGGTTCGGATAATTGAGGTTCGGATAATTGAGGTTCGGATAATAGAGGTTTCGGATTATTGAGGTTCGGATAATTGAGGTTTGGATAATTGAGGTTCGGATAATTGAGGTTTGGATAATTGGGGTTTTGGATAATCGAGGTTCGGATAATTGGGGTTTCGGATAATTGAGGTTCGGATAATTGAGGTTTTGGATAATCGAGGTTCGGATAATTGAGGTTTTGGATAATTGAGGTTCGGATAATTGAAGTTCGGATAATTGAGGTTTCGGATAATTGAGGTTCGGATAATTGAGGTGCGGATAATTGAGGTTTTTTTTTTATAATCGAGGTTCGGATAATTGGGGGTTCGACACTTCGGCACTTCGATACTTAGGCACTTCGGCACTTCGACACTTCGGCACTTCGGCACTTCGACACTTCGGCACTTCGCCACTTCGCCACTTCGGCACTCCGACACTTCGGCACTTCGACACTTCGGCACTTCGATACTTAGGCACTTCGGCACTCCAACACTTCGGCACTTCGCCACTTCGGCACTCCAACACTTCGGTACTTCGACACTTCGGCACTTCGATACTTAGGCACTTCGCCACTTCAGCACTCCAACACTTCGGCACTTCGCCACTTCGACACTTCGACACTTCGGCACTTCGATACTTAGGCACTTCGTCACTTCGGCACTCCAACACTTCGGCACTTCGCCACTTCGACACTTCGACACTTCGATACTTAGGTTCTTTCGTCACTTCGGCACTCTAACACTTCGGCACTTCGCCACTTCGTCACTTCGGCACTCCAACACTTCGGCACTTCGACACTTCGCCACTTCGGCAATTCGATACTTAGACACTTCGCCACTTCGGCACTCCAACACTTCGGCACTTCGCCACTTCGACACTTCGGCACTTCGATACTTGGGCACTTCGCCACTTCGGCAGTCCAACACTTCGGCACTTCGCCACTTCGACACTTCGGCACTTCGATTCTCAGGCACTTCGTCACTTCGGCACTCCAACACTTCGGCACTTCGGCACTTCGTCACTTCGGCACTCCAACACTTCGGCACTTCGCCACTTCGGCACTTCAACACTTCGGCACTTCGCCACTTCGACACTTCGGCACTTCGATACTTAGGCACTTCGTCACTTCGGCATTCCAACACTTCGGCACTTCGGCACTCCAATACTTCGGCACTTCGCCACTTCGTCACTTCGATACTTAGGCACTTCGCCACTTCGGCACTTCGACACTTCGACACTTTGGCACTTCGATACTTAGGCACTTCGTCACTTCGGCACTCTAACACTTCGGCACTTCGCCAAATCGCCACTTCGGCACTCCGATACTCAGGCACTTCGTCACTTCGGCACTCCAACACTTCGGTACTTCGCCACTTCGGCACTTCGACACTTCGACACTTCGGCACTTCGACACTTCGGCACTCCAACACTTCGGCACTTCGGCATTTCGCCACTTCGGCACTTCAACACTTCGGCACTTCGCCACTTAGGCACTTCGATACTTAGGCACTTCGTCACTTCGGCACTCCAACACTTCGGCACTCCGGCACTTCGGCACTTCGTCACTTCGGCACTCCAACACTTCGGCACTACCACACTTCGGCACTTCGCCACTTCGGCACTTCGGCACTTCAACACTTCGGCACTTCGACACTTCGGCACTTCGATACTTAGGCACTTCGTCACTTCGGCACTCCAACACTTCGGCACTTCGGCACTCCAATACTTCAACACTTCGCCACTTCGGCACTTCGATACTTAGGCACTTCGCCACTTCGGCACTCCGACACTTCGGCACTTCGATACTTAGGCACTTCGTCACTTCGGCACTCTAACACTTCGGCACTTCGCCAAATCGCCACTTCGGCACTCCGATACTCAGGCACTTCGTCACTTCGGCAATCCAACATTTCGGTACTTCGCCACTTCGGCACTTCGACACTTCGACACTTCGGCACTTCGATACTTAGGCACTTCGTCACTTCGGCACTATAACACTTCGGCACTTCGGCATTTCGCCACTTCGGCACTCCAACACTTCGGCACTTCGCCACTTAGGCACTTCGATACTTAGGCACTTCGTCACTTCGGCACTCCAACACTTCGGCACTCCGGCACTTCGACACTTCGACACTTCGGCACTTCGATACTTAGGCACTTCGTCACTTCGGCACTCCAACACTTCGGCACTCCGGCACTTCGACACTTCGACACTTCGGCACTTCGATACTTAGGCACTTCGTCACTTCGGCACTCCAACACTTCGGCACTTCGCCACTTCGACACTCCGGCACTTCGATACTTAGGCACTTCGTCACTTCGGCACTCTAACACTTCGGCACTTCGCCAAATCGCCACTTCGGCACTCCGATACTCAGGCACTTCGTCACTTCGGCACTCCAACACTTCGGTACTTCGCCACTTCGGCACTTCGACACTTCGACACTTCGGCACTTCGATACTTAGGCACTTGGTCACTTCGGCACTTCGATACTTAGGCACTTCGCCACTTCGGCACTCCAACACTTCGGCACTTCCACACTTCGCCACTTCGGCACTTCGATACTTAGGCACTTCGACACTTCGCCACTTCGGCACTTCGATACTTAGGCACCTCGTCACTTCGGCACTCCGGCACTTCGACACTTCGGCACTTCGATACTTAGGCACTTCGTCACTTCGGCACTCCAACACTTCTGCACTTCGGCACTTCGCCACTTCGGCACACCAACACTTCGGCACTTCGACACTTCGCCACTTCGGCACTTCGATACTTAGGCACTTCGCCACTTAGACTCTTGAAGGAGATTGACTGGTATGAAATGTTGGATACGTCATCAGATGTTAATGAGATTTTCGATAAATTTTTTGATGAGTTCATGTCGATTTTCAATCGATGTTTACCGATAAAAAGTAAAACAGTTCATGTTAAAAATAAAGAAAAGAAATGGTTCAATCATGAATTGAAAATATGTAGAGATAATTTGAATTTGTTGGTTTCCTTAAATAAGAGCAACGACAAAATAGATATAACAGATTACATCACTGAATATAAAAAATATACAGACATAAAATTTTAAAAACGAAAAAACTTTTTTATTCTGTTAAGATCAAAAATAGTATCAATAAACCAAGAACAATGTGGGGAATTATAAACGACCAATCTAAAAAGACAAAGAAGAATAAATCTGCTCGTATTACTGCGGACGAGTTCAACAATTTTTTCGTGAATATTCCAAAAGAGATAACAACTAAACTCAAGGATTTCAACTCAAACTCTTATAATCCATCCAAATTCATTCATAATAATCATACAATATTCCTTAAGCCGGCTGAAACATGCGAAGTCAGCAACATTATAAAGAGTTTGAGTAATAGTACGGCGCTTGATATTTTCGGTTTGAGCAACAAAATCATTAAAAAACTAGAAAAAGGTTTGACAATTCCGCTGACTATAATTATTAATAAGTGTTTCTCTTCTGGTTTATTCCCCGACAGATTAAAAGTCAGTAAAGTCTGTCCAATTTTCAAGGGGGGAGATGAGAATGATAAAAATAACTATCGACCTGTATCCATCACCCCAGTTCTTTCAAAGCCTATTGAAATTTGCTTAAGCAATAGATTGATTTCTTTTTTAGAAAAATGTGACTTACTGTCACCATATCAGTTCGGGTTTCGGAAGAAATTGTCCACTATTGATGCAATTAATGAGTTAATATCCTATGCTGTCGATTGTTTGGAGGGTGGCGAGTCTACTTGTGCGATATTCTGCGATCTATCCAAAGCGTTCGACTGTGTATCTCACCAAATTCTTTTGGAAAAGCTAGCTTGCTATGGAATAAGGGGAAATGCGCTTAGTCTTATTACCTGTTTCCTTTCCAATCGTACACAGATTGTTTATTATGAGGGGAGTACCTCTTTACCTCTAAAAATAAGTGTTGGTGTTCTTCAAGGTTCAAATCTTGGACCACCAATGTTCATCGTATACGTAAATGAACTCCCTAAGACATTTCCCACAAATAAAACTATTCAGTTTGCTGATGACACTACCCAGCTCATAAAAGGAGTAAATGTAGCACAACTTAGACAAGAATCCGAAACCGCCCTTCAGAGCTTATCCCACTGGTTTGCCTCAAACAATCTGTCCCTAAACGTGGGAAAAACAAATATAATGACCATTTCCCTAAAAGAACGTCAGGAAGTAGAATGTGTCAAATTTCTAGGGGTATATATTGATAATATCTTGAATTGGAAAACACATATCAGAGAATTAACTACAAAATTGTCTCCACTCACATACCTACTACGTAGACTCACTCTGATAGCACCATCAAGTGTTGTTAAGTCCGCATACTTCGGACTTTTTCAATCGAGGATTTCATATGGCCTAATTTTCTGGGGGAATTCGACCGATGTGGAACAGGTTTTCAAGATGCAAAAAAGAGCAATTAGGATCATTTCAGGGAGGAAGGCACTCGATAGTTGTAGACCGCTATTCAAAGAACTTAATATATTGCCTCTTCCAGGTCTCTATATATATCAGTGTGTTAACTTTGTAAAAAAAAATATTTTAAAATATATAACGGTAAATAGCACTCATAGTTATAACACTAGACATGGTGAAAATCTCCTCGGCCCTAGACATCATTTGAGCCTAACACATAAGAGCTACATTAATTCGGCTATAAAATTATACAATTCTCTCCCAGTATCAATTAGAGAAATGTCCTTGGTGAGATTCAGACGAGAAACAAAAAAACTTATATTGGAGATCTGTCCATACAACATTGAAGAATTCTTAAATAATTTGAAGTGAAAGTTAATTTCTTTGTTTCATTTCATCATTGCTTTATATATTTTTTTTGTACATTGACGATGCTAAGCATACAAATGTATGTATTAAAGCAAATAAAGTATTAATAATAATAATAATAATAATAATAGGCACTTCGATACTTAGGCACTTTGTCACTTCGGCACTCCAACACTTCGGCACTCCGGCACTTCGACACTTCGACACTTCGGCACTTCGATACTTAGGCACTTCGTCACTTCGGCACTCCAACACTTCGGCACTTCGCCACTTCGCCACTTCGGCACTCCAACACTTCGGCATTTCGCCACTTCGACACTTCGGCACTTCGATACTTAGGCACTTCGTCACTTCGGCACTTCAACACTTCGGAAATTCGAAAATTTTTTGGGTCAAATTTTTTGGACTAAAATTTTTTGGGTCAAAATTTTTTGGACCAAAATTTTTTGGACCAAAATTTTTTGGGTCGAAATTTTTTGGACCAAAATTTTTTGGACCAAAATTTTTTGGAGCAACATTTTTTGGACCAAAATTTTTTGGGTCAAAATTTTTTGGACCAAAATTTTTTGGACCAAAATTTTTTGTGTTAAAATTTTTTGGGTCAAAATTTTTTGGACCAAAATTTTTTGTGTTAAAATTTTTTGGGTCAAAATTTTTTGGACCAAAATTTTTTGGGTCAAAATTTTTTGGACCAAAATTTTTTGGACCAAAATTTTTTGGGTCGAAATTTTTTGGAGCAACATTTTTTGGACCAAAATTTTTTGGACCAAAATTTTTTGGAGCAACATTTTTTGGACCAAAATTTTTTGGACCAAAATTTTTTGGACCAAAATTTTTTGTGTTGAAATTTTTGGGTCAAAATTTTTTGGACCAAAATTTTTTGGACCAAAATTTTTTGGGTCAAAATTTTTGGACCAAAATTTTTTGGGCCAGAATTTTTTGGACCAAAATTTTTTGGGTCAAAATTTTTTGGACCAAAATTTTTTGGACCAAAATTTTTTGGGTCGAAATTTTTTGGACCTTCGCCACTTCGGCACTCCAACACTTCGGCACTTCCACACTTCGCCACTTCGGCACTTCGATACTTAGGCACTTCGACACTTCGGCACTTCGATACTTAGGCACCTCGTCACTTCGGCACTCCGGCACTCCGACACTTCGGCACTTCGATACTTAGGCACTTCGTCACTTCGGCACTCCAACACTTCGGCACTTCGGCACTCCAATACTTCGGCACTTCGCCACTTCGGCACTTCGATACTTAGGCACTTCGCCACTTCGGCACTTCGCCAGTTCGACACTTCGGCACTTCGATACTCTGGCACTTCGTCACTTCGGCCCTCCAACACTTCGGTACTTCGCCACTTCGGCACTTCGACACTTCGACACTTCGGCACTTCGATACTTAGGCACTTCGTCACTTCGGCACTCCAACACTTCCGCACTTCGGCATTTCGCCATTTCGGCACTCCAACACTTCGGCACTTCGCCACTTAGGCACTTCGGCACTTCGCCACTTCGGCACTTCCACACTTCGCCACTTCGGCACTTCGATACTTAGGCACTTCGACACTTCGCCACTTCGGCACTCCGGCACTTCGACACTTCGGAACTTCGATACTTAGGCACTTCGTCACTTCGGCACTCCAACACTTCTGCACTTCGGCACTTCGCCACTTCGGCACACCAACACTTCGGCACTTCGACACTTCGCCACTTCGGCACTTCGATACTTAGGCACTTCGCCACTTAGGCACTTCGATACTTAGGCACTTCGTCACTTCGGCACTTCAACACTTCGGCATTCCGGCATTTCGACACTTCGACACTTCGGCACTTCGATACTTAGGCACTTCGTCACTTCGGCACTCCAACACTTCGGCACTTCGCCACTTCGCCACTTCGGCACTCCAACACTTCGGCATTTCGCCACTTCGACACTCCAACACTTCGGCACTTCGGCATTTCGCCACTTCGGCACTCCAACACTTCGGCACTTCGACACTTCGCCACTTCGGCACTTCGATACCAAAATTTTTTGGGTCAAAATTTTTTGAACCAAAATTTTTTGGACCAAATTTTTTGGGTCGAAATTTTTGGAGCAACATTTTTTGGGTCAAAATTTTTTGGACCAAAATTTTTTGGACCAAAATTTTTTGGGTCGAAATTTTTTGGACCAAAATTTTTTGGAGCAACATTTTTTGGACCAAAATTTTTTGGGTCAAAATTTTTGGACCAAAATTTTTTGGACCAAAAAATTTTTTGTGTTAAAATTTTTTGGGTCAAAATTTTTTGGACCAAATTTTTTGTGTTAAAATTTTTTGGGTCAAAATTTCTTGGACCAAAATTTCTTGGGTCAAAATTTTTTGGACCAAAATTTTTTGGACCAAAATTTTTGGGTCGAAATTTTTGGAGCAACATTTTTTGGACCAAAATTTTTTGGACCAAAATTTTTTGGAGCAACATTTTTTGGACCAAAATTTTTTGGACCAAAATTTTTTGGACCAAAATTTTTTGTGTTGAAATTTTTGGGTCAAAATTTTTTGGACCAAAATTTTTTGGGTCAAAATTTTTTGGACCAAAATTTTTTGGACCAAAATTTTTTGGGTCAAAATTTTTGGACCAAAATTTTTTGGGCCAGAATTTTTTGGACCAAAATTTTTTGGGTCAAAATTTTTTGGACCAAAATTTTTTGGACCAAAATTTTTTGGACCTTCGCCACTTCGGCACTCCAACACTTCGGCACTTCCACACTTCGCCACTTCGGCACTTCGATACTTAGGCACTTCGACACTTCGGCACTTCGATACTTAGGCACCTCGTCACTTCGGCACTCCGGCACTCCGACACTTCGGCACTTCGATACTTAGGCACTTCGTCACTTCGGCACTCCAACACTTCGGCACTTCGGCACTCCAATACTTCGGCACTTCGCCACTTCGGCACTTCGATACTTAGGCACTTCGCCACTTCGGCACTTCGCCAGTTCGACACTTCGGCACTTCGATACTTAGGCACTTCGTCACTTCGGCACTCTAACACTTCGGCACTTCGCCAAATCGCCACTTCGGCACTCCGATACTCAGGCACTTCGTCACTTCGGCCCTCCAACACTTCGGTACTTCGCCACTTCGGCACTTCGACACTTCGACACTTCGGCACTTCGATACTTAGGCACTTCGTCACTTCGGCACTAAAACACTTCGGCATTTCGCCACTTCGGCACTCCAACACTTCGGCACTTCGCCACTTAGGCACTTCGGCACTTCGCCACTTCGGCACTCCAACACTTCGGCACTTCCACACTTCGCCACTTCGGCACTTCGATACTTAGGCACTTCGACACTTCGCCACTTCGGCACTTCGATACTTAGGCACCTCGTCACTTCGGCACTTCGACACTTCGGCACTTCGATACTTAGGCACTCGTCACTTCGGCACTCCAACACTTCTGCACTTCGGCACTTCGCCACTTCGGCACACCAACACTTCGGCACTTCGACACTTCGCCACTTCGGCACTTCGATACTTAGGCACTTCGCCACTTAGGCACTTCGATACTTAGGCACTTCGTCACTTCGGCACTTCAACACTTCGGCACTCCGGCATTTCGACACTTCGACACTTCGGCACTTCGATACTTAGGCACTTCGTCACTTCGGCACTCCAACACTTCGGCACTTCGCCACTTCGGCACTCCAACACTTCGGCATTTCGCCACTTCGACACTCCAACACTTCGGCACTTCGGCATTTCGCCACTTCGGCACTCCAACACTTCGGCACTTCGACACTTCGCCACTTCGCCACTTCGACACTTCGACACTTCGATACTTAGGTTCTTTCGTCACTTCGGCACTCTAACACTTCGGCACTTCGCCACTTCGTCACTTCGGCACTCCAACACTTCGGCACTTCGACACTTCGCCACTTCGGCAATTCGATACTTAGGCACTTCGCCACTTCGGCACTCCAACACTTCGGCACTTCGCCACTTCGACACTTCGGCACTTCGATACTTAGGCACTTCGCCCCTTCGGCAGTCCAACACTTCGGCACTTCGCCACTTCGACACTTCGGCACTTCGATTATTAGGCACTTCGTCACTTCGGCACTCCAACACTTCGGCACTTCGGCACTTCGTCACTTCGGCACTCCAACACTTCGGCACTACCTCACTTCGGCACTTCGCCACTTCGGCACTTCGGCACTTCAACACTTCGGCACTTCGCCACTTCGACACTTAGGCACTTCGATACTTAGGCACTTCGTCACTTCGGCACTCCAACACTTCGGCACTCCGGCACTTCGACACTTCGACACTCCAACACTTCGGCACTTCGACACTTCGCCACTTCGCCACTTCGACACTTCGACACTTCGATACTTAGGTTCTTTCGTCACTTCGGCACTCTAACACTTCGGCACTTCGCCACTTCGTCACTTCGGCACTCCAACACTTCGGCACTTCGACACTTCGCCACTTCGGCAATTCGATACTTAGGCACTTCGCCACTTCGGCACTCCAACACTTCGGCACTTCGCCACTTCGACACTTCGGCACTTCGATACTTAGGCACTTCGCCCCTTCGGCAGTCCAACACTTCGGCACTTCGCCACTTCGACACTTCGGCACTTCGATTCTTAGGCACTTCGTCACTTCGGCACTCCAACACTTCGGCACTTCGGCACTTCGTCACTTCGGCACTCCAACACTTCGGCACTACCTCACTTCGGCACTTCGCCACTTCGGCACTTCGGCACTTCAACACTTCGGCACTTCGCCACTTCGACACTTAGGCACTTCGTCACATCGGCACTTCGATACTTCGGCACTTCGCCACTTCGCCACTTCGGCACTCCAACACTTCGGTATTTCGCCACTTCGCCACTTAGGCACTTCGATACTTAGGCACTTCGTCACTTCGGCACTCCAACACTTCGGCACTCCGGCACTTCGACACTTCGACACTTCGGCACTTCGATACTTAGGCACTTCGTCACTTCGGCACTCCAACACTTCGGCACTTCGCCACTTCGGCACTTCAACACTTCGGAAATTCGAAAATTTTTTGGGTCAAATTTTTTGGACCAAAATTTTTTGGGTCAAAATTTTTTGGGTCGAAATTTTTTGGACCAAAATTTTTTGGACCAAAATTTTTTGGAGCAACATTTTTTGGAACAAAATTTTTTGGGTCAAAATTTTTTGGACCAAAATTTTTTGGACCAAAATTTTTTGGACCAAAATTTTTTGTGTTAAAATTTTTTGGGTCAAAATTTTTTGGACCAAAATTTTTGTTTTAAAATTTTTTGGGTCAAAATTTTTTGGACCAAAATTTTTTGGGTCAAAATTTTTTGGACCAAAATTTTTTGGACCAAAATTTTTTGGGTCGAAATTTTTTGGAGCAACATTTTTTGGACCAAAATTTTTTGGACAAAATTTTTTGGACCAAAATTTTTTGGACCAAAATTTTTTGGAGCAACATTTTTTGGACCAAAAATTTTTTTTTTTTTGACCAAAACTTTTTGTGTTAAAATTTTTGGGTCAAAATTTTTTTGGACCAAAATTTTTTGGGTCAAAATTTTTTGGACCAAAATTTTTTGGACCAAAATTTTTTGGACCCAAATTTTTTGGGTCAAATTTTTGGACCAAATTTTTTGGACCAGAATTTTTTGCGGTGCGGGTCACTCATACGAAAAGTCAGTCATTAGAAGGGTCAGTCGTCCGAAAATCCATTCGACCGAAGAGTCATTCCTCCGAAAGACCACGCCCCTCTATCGTGATTGGCCGACTGGTCCCAACGCAATTATCTTTCATCTTTATTTGGCACTTTAAGAATTTACAGATGACTACCCCAAGTTGATAATCATATAGTGTTTATATTTCTAGTTTCGCTCGGCGATAACAGATGGAAATAGGTTAGGTTGGTTATGCGATTCTATGTATGTTTATTTCTTAACACATAACCTTATTTTTCAGTTTGAATTTCTGTAATTCATCTTCGATTTGAAATAAATATAATCATAATGACGAATGTGAGGAAACTAATGATGATATGAAAATGATTGAATGATGAAATGCATTGGGAGTTCTTCAAGTTTTTGTCAAACATAATGTATTTTCAATAAGAGTAGGTAGGTATTCTGAGAATTTTACAAAACAAACTATTAGGTACAAAGCGCATTTTATGTTTTTCCAGGAAATGTTAGAAGATGAATATACGCGAAAACCAGCTGTGTTTTTTTATCTGCGCATAAAATGATAATAAGGCAAGAAAACTTCAGTTGTCTATACCTACAATGAATATCATACTACCTAAATGAGACATGTAATGTTTAGGTACCTACATCTAGCATTGTTGATATAAACATGGATTTGATCCAAGTCAATTGATTTTACTGATGGAGTACCTAATTTAAGCATATGCTACATTTGTCACACTTCTTACATCTCAGGGTATTGATCGAATGATTAATTTCACCTAACTTAACAACTGATATGGATCACACTTATCACAGGAATGAAGTACGAAGAGCTTTTATAACTTTACTACTTCAATATCACCATGAAGTACCACTGTAGCGAAAAATTCACCTTTTTGCATATCCACTCTTATGAAACTCAAAGAGATGTTCACCCTGCCAAAGTACAAGAGTATTTTGGACAGCGCTCATTCTCCTACATTGCCCCAAGGCTGTATAATTCTATCCCTCGTGTGATTCAGCTTGTAACTGGGTTGACACGGTTCAAGAAGCAGTTGAGGTCTTTTATTATGAGCCTACATCGTAAGGTAGCTGCTGATCTGGTTGAAATGCAGAGCTGATATGTTACTAGGTGTGTGAAGCGTTAAAGTCATTTTGGAATGTTTGCTTAATTTATGTTTCTTATTGTTCTTTTTTTTACATCTCGAAACATGTGTTTCTACACTTATCCAGAACCTATTGTTTATTTTTTATATAATGTTTCTGTAATGTACCTTTATTTGCTCAAATAAACCTTATTGATTGATATTTTCAGATAATTCTATTTAAAAATTTCACTTAAGACTAGAATTTAAGGAAGTAGGTAATAGGTGTTGAAATAATACCAATTCAATCAAGTAAAATGTCGAGTATAAGGTGAATTGTTGATAAATTTGAAATATATTCTTAACGATGACAATTTTTCTGAAAAATGAGGATACCTATTAAATATTTTTGGTTTTCAAATTATTGAATAGTTCACTTAAGACTAGAATTTAAGGAAGTAGGTAATAGGTGTTGAAATAATACCAATTCAATCAAGGAAAATGTCGAGTATAAGGTGAATTGTTGATAAATTTGAAATATATTCTTAACGATGACAATTTTTCTGAAAAATGAGGATACCTATTAAATATTTTTGGTTTTCAAATTATTGAATAGTTCAAAATTCCTATATGGAATTTTATATCTCTGCATTTCTGAAGTATTATGTAGATGTATGCATATTTTTTTCGACCTCGACTTCATTAGGAGATTGAAAATAACTCCATTGATTTTTCTTCAATTATTAATCTTATGAAGAATGTTTGAAGGGTGATAAATTTCCAGGAATAAAATTGTATTAAGCTCAAGTAAGTATATCTATACACTTGTAAAATATATAAGATTTATATGTATCCTATAACTTACTTATCATGGTTTTTTTTCTGCATTATTATAGCCACTACCTTTTATATGTTGACTCCCATGGGGATAATAAAAAATATATTATATATAAAACTATATATTTACACAAAAAAATATCTTATCGAGTGTAATTTATTTTGAGGATCAAGGTACTTATATTCCTCTTGAATCACTCTATCTATTAAAAAAACGCATCAAAATCCGTTGCGTAGTTTCAAGATTCAAGCATACAAAGGGACATAAGGACAGAGAAGCGACTTTGTTTTATAATATGTAGTGAAGTATCATCTCAATCCTTTTACAAAATTTGAGGTAGGTACACACAAATGAACGAGCGCTTTAAAGCACTGAACAGGGCTTTCTTATTATTATTTATTATTTTCATATTCCAACTAATAAAATTTCTCAATTTGAATTTCTTATTTTCAATTTGAACGGGTACGTCCTGTCTGTACTGAGAGTTCTCTTGATTCATCACGGTTTCCACTTGACTTTCTGCTTTGTGCTCGCAGTATACTTATGTCAACTTATATACTTGAGTCCTTTGAATTGAAGCGTTTACACTGAGAAAAAATTTGAATATATCAATATAGAAATTTCGACTAGCCATAAGCCAAAAAAACTATTTTCATTGGCGATAAGTAGAGTTGTTTCCTGACAAAAAGTAAAGTAAAGCGAAGTTATAACTTTGCTTACTCATGATTGATTAATAATATAAATGCAAGTATACCTTGCTAATCGTTTTTATTTTTAATCAGAATACTGACTTTTCTTTTAATAAAAAAGTACATTCTAGGAATACAGAAAACACGGCAACTTGACAATAGTGTTTCACACCGTTGTTTGACAACGTCCCCCAATCCTCCTAAACATATACATCGCATTCTTTATGCATGATTCATGACTGTCTCATTTCATGAAAATAAAAATGATACACTAATGTGAAAATTTAACTCAATATATGTATATAATAGAGATGATGTACACTGATCTATTTTCCTTCAGGTTTTTGAATGCATAAAAGTAAAAAAAAACAATTTTTTCTCCAAGAAAATTATGCTACCGTTAATTCATCTAAGAGGCGGGAATAAATTCACCAATATCTCGTCGACTTTGCTGTAGCAAAAGTCGATTAAATTTTACGGGAAAACATCATCAAATCATTCGAATCTTTTGAGTTTATTTTATCGACAATATTTTCCATGAGTTTAACTACCTTCAAATAATAATGGCAACAGAGCAAGTTCATACGGAATTCGACGGTTGCACGATGGCAAAGTCGTCAATGTTTATTATGTTGGCATGTGTACCGATTTTCCCTAGAGTAGACTGATTTATTCAATTTCAACCATTCGACGAAAAATTTCGAAGTGTTTTTGAATATTGACAGAGTCAGGACTAATACAGCACATTTTTTTTCACATTTCGGGAGAGAAAAAAACATAATTTCTGGAATATTTTTTTGTTGATTTGAATATATTCTTACAACTCAGAGGAACTTTCGAGAAATTCGAAAGCCCCAACTCAAAACTTTAGATACCATAATCCATTTCAACTGTTGGAAACCAATTTTTTCGCAAAATGCTAGGCTGATTCGCACTTAACATTCTGTTTAATATCTCACAAACTGAATGAAATAACAGACAATTTGCAACGGCATAAAGCAGCACACACCTAGCACAATTCAGCACAACAAAATTTTTTTCGAAAATCAAAAAGTGCTGGGCCA
>CM024243.1:51558874-51629846 GCA_013421045.1 Propylea japonica
GACGAAGCGCACCTACTCGCGCACCAGCCTCGCTTCCGCTCCCTCGCATCGTGTAAACATGCTCCTCGCCGTGAGGCCCCTCGTCCTCGGGGCGAGCCGTCGCCGGTCGGTTTTCCGTCGCGCATCAAAGAAAGAAACCTCACTCTGTCTTTTTGAACAAGAATTTGGAGCTAGTCGAGACTAGCGAGTGCGCGCCGGCTTTAGTATTCTATTTACGCAGGGAAAATGGACCAAGCGAAGTGCCTGGAACTTATCGAACTATACAGGTGTTCCTTAATTGAACGTACAAACGAAAAGGGGAGATTCCTTAAGTGAGTTTAAGAAAAAAGTCCCATAAACATGGGGTCAGCAAACGTTTCGTTTTCGAGATACAGAGTGTTAAAGTTTTAATCGAAAACATGTGTTGATTATACGAGTTTATCGAATCCTTATGAATCATCGCTACAGATCAGGAAAATTTCCATAAAAACTGACACTGAATTCATTCACCACAGCTTACAAAGTGGCCTTTCCATCATAATTTGAGTTTTCACGAGGATTTCGAGAGGATCGTTCAAATTTTTTTTCTCAAAATCGTTGGTAGATACGACAAAACTACAAGAGACTGAAAAGTTAGTATAAGAACAAAGTTTCTTTTTACATTTTTTCAAAATTAACAGTTGCTCACCAAAAAAAAGTTCTGCAGAAGAACAGGTGGCAGTGTTCCAGAAAAAATATAACCCTGTAGATCTTCTATCGAAATTGCCATGTCACGTGGTGGGAACTCTCAAATGTAATATCTATGCCAAAATTCAGTTGAATATCTTGTGAAGTGTAGATACTATGAGAAAAAAACTTTAAAAAATTCAAACATCAACACTCTGTATCTCGAAAACGAAACGTTTGCGACCCCATGTTTATGGGACTTTTTTTTCTTAAACTCACTCATGGAATCTCCCCTTTTCGTTTGTACGTTCAATTTAGGAACACCCTGAATAAACAGCGGGTGGTATTGTGGAATCCCAAAGAAAAAATGTCCCACAACAAAAATAAAAGACAGGATTCATGGAATGAGATAAGTTCTGTTCTGTCAATTCCGATTCCTGCATAAAGGCAAAGATGAAAGGGTTGATGATTTGTGTCCATTTTCCTTCCTATTTTTTTTCAATCTCATTTTTTTAAGTGACACTGCTAGGAAAGCCAACGACGCGGTAATTGAAGGTGTAGCCATGCTGAACTGTACGACTCTATACGAGGCTGATTACTACCTCGCCTTCTCCTCCTGGCTCGCCCTTCCAGGCGAATACAGCGCGTCGTGTAAACACTAGCGCGAGGATGAGTTTTGGTGCGCGAGTAGGTGGCGAGGTTTGACTCGCGAGTGGGTGCGCTTCGTCTAAACCCAGCTTAAGACCCGAGCTATGCCTGCGATAATTAGCCAAGCATGTTTTGATGCACATGTCTGTCTTATGCTGTGTCGCGATTAGTTTACATCTCATGTGATTCAGTCCTTAAGCCGGGTTTAGACGAGCGCACCCACTCGCGAGTCAAACTCGTCACCTACTCGCGCACCAAAACTCATCCTCGCGCCAGTGTTTACACGACGCGCTGGATTCGCCTGGAAGGGCGAGCCAGGATGAGAAGGCGAAGGCAGGCAGTAATCAGCCTCGTATAGAGTCCGAGACTCGACCAGCTCCAGAAGCTTGTTCAAACGACACAGCAAGGCGTAGCCAGGGGGGTGGTTTTGGGGGTTCAAACCCCCCCCCGACGAAATGTTTCAGAGTTATTTTTGTTGCAAAAATGATCTTTCATTTTGCACTTAAGTCAATTTATCTCCGAAAATCTAGTTAAAATTATTCAATATTCTATTGAATTCTTGAAAACAACAAATACTTGCTACAGAAAGCGTCCCTCACAATTCCCGGCAACTACAAAGTCAAAATGTCAAAACCCCCCCCGAAATTAATTCCTGGCTACGCCCTTGCGACACAGCGAGGCTTCTTTGATGCGCGACTGAAAACCGACCGGCAATGGCTCAACCCGAGGACGAGGGGCCTCATGGCGAGAAGCATGTTTACACTATGCGAGGGAGCGGAAGCGAGGCTGGTGCGCTTCGTCTAAACCCGGCTCAAGAACTCACGGCAGCTGTCTGATATAAATGAGTATGTCGGAGATTTGAGTTTAACCAGGTCATTAGTTGGCTAGGCGACATATTGTGTGTTGCCTGACGTGGCCGTAGACCAGGCGTCAAGTTTTAGGGAACAAGGTGGTTGGGGATTCCCCCGTAGATAATGCGTAGATGCGTATTGCGTAGTTGAATTAATGCTGAAATGCATAAAAGCAAAAAGTGTGAAGCTGTTGAAGAGAAGGAATAAAGAGGGCAGTCGGATTTTAGAGGTGACATGAGCTTGGTCTACGGACTCGTCGGCCAGTAATTTCGTATCGCAGTATAAAAGTTTCGTTTGAGTCCTTAAGTAGTTAATTAATTAAGTTTAATCGAACAATTCGACATCAGAAGTGGTATCTAACTCGCAAACACCGTAATTTCAAGAACAATAGTGAGCAATATCGCAAGTTTCAAGAACTTGCTGATATGTTAAAATATGTTGATATGTTAATACGAATGGCGTCAATATGAGTTTATCGAAAAAGATGAATCTACATGTAAATTTAGGAAAAAAAATATAAACATGAGTCCGTAAAAGCTTCGTTACTGAGCTGCAGGGTGTTGAAATTTCCAAAAAACATTTGTTTTTTCTTCATAACTCCTGCAGTTTTTGAGATATTCAGTCCAAATTTTGAATGCAAGCTATTTTCAACAGTATTCATCATTGCACGTCCTGAATATCAACTAGAATCTACAGGGTGTTTTCTTTTCCGGAGCCATGTTTCCTTTTTCTCTGTAAAACTTTTTTGCAGTACGCCACTGGTCAGCGTTAAGTCAATTTTTGATATCTTCGTTCAATTTGAATACTTTTTCAACTCTTGTTCGGTACCGCAAAAAAGTTTGAGGGGGAATAAGGAGATTTATATGGCTCGGAAAAAAATACCCTGTAGATTCTAGTTGAGATTCAGGACGTACAATGATGAAAATAGCTCGCATTCCAAATTTGGACTGAATATCTCAAAAACTGTCGGAGTTATGATGAAAAAAACCAATTCTTTTTGGAAATTTCAACACCCTGTAGCTCCGTAACGAAGCTTTTGCGGACCCATGTTTATGGACTTTCTTCTCGAAATTATACGTAGATTCAATGATTCATCTCCTTAAGTTGTGATATACTATGTAACACCCTGTAGTTGAAAAGTTGTAGTTCAGGTATCACCTTCACCAATTCTGGCCACTCCGTATAGCCTTCACCTACTTACGGTTGAACTAACGGGGGAATACCCACTTTGTAAGAATCTATATCCTCAGAATGAATAGCCCATAGATGTTCTGATCTCTGGTATAAACCATTAAAATTATCGACACTACTGGAAAAAATTAAAGCATCAAAAAAAAATTCCAAATTTTTCGGCAATTTTCGACATGAGAGGAATGGTAGTACAAGGAATTTCAAAAAAAGAAATTGTAGCTCCAAGTGTCTAGTTTTTGGATAAGAACTTCAAAAATTTTAAGTTTCAGTGGTTTTCGAGTAATGATAGAAAAATCAGCAACAGAAAAATTCTCAAAATTTTACCACTTTTTTTTCTTGTCTACGAGCGTGGAAATTTTATTTTTGCATAATCGTTATAATGATGAGATACTTTGTTAATTCAGCTTTAATTTATTTTTTTAATTACCTCAATACGTCCACTTCTCGCTGAGTTATCGGTCTTCAAATGGAAAATGATCCATGTTTTATCCGTTATTAAATTAATAAAAATTTCATTTGTTAGTTTATTTTATTTTTCTTTTTTTGAAATTTATGTACTATCTGCAATAAAAATGTGGAAAAAGCTCGCGAAAGTTCTTTTTTGCCTTTTTTGAAGATTATGAGCTTCTCAGAGCAAAAAACGTGATCCTTATTTTTTTCAAAAATTCAATTGGGTCAAAAAAAAAAACGGCTCGCTGGATTGAGTTGACTCTTCGTAAGGATTTTATCAACATATTGAACTGTGAAAGTCACACTTAACATTATTGGTTTTCTCAACATTTTCGATCCAGCGGTAGATTTTCCAAGAAACCACCAAAAGCCCTTTTATTGTTGAATTTTTATATTGATGCGACATGGAGAAAAAAAATTCAATGAATGAGCAATGGTTGTTCATTAATCGGAGTTCATTTAAGGTCTTGAAACCCTCCTTCAATTTTCTGTGCGATCATTGGTTGCTGAGATATCGATAATCAAAGACAAATAAATCCTTTTCCATTTGAAGACCGATACATCACCGAGAAGTGGACGTATTGAGGTCAATGAAAAAATAAATTGAAGCTGAATTAACAAAGTATCCCATCATTATAACGATTAAGCAAAAATAAAATTTCCACGCTCGTAGACAAGAAAAACAAAAGTGGTGAAATTTCGAGAATTTTTTTGTTGCTGATTTTTCTATCATTTCTCGAACACCACTGAAACTTAAAATTTTCAAAGTTCTAATCCAAAAACAAGACATTGGAGCTACAATTTCCTTTTTTTGAATTCCTTGTACGACCATTCCTCTCAAAGTTACGGCTTGCTGAATATGGCCGAGAAAATTGGAATTTTTTTTTGATCCTTTAATTTTTTCCAGTAGTGTATATTTATCGATATCACCTGCATAACTTCACATTGTTGATGTGTTACTGGAGACACGAGAATTCCCGAACTGACCAAATATATTATTGATATATTTATAGCGTGGAAAAACTCAATTTGCTTTTTGTCCATTTATGCTTTTGTATTTATTTTTTTATTTCAATTGAACAAATTGTGGTATAACGAACTGGGCTAACTATAAGTTGTAAATACATCGCATGCATAGTCGATTCACATATTCATGATCATGATCAATGTTAGATGAAAAATTCTTGACATTACATAGCTAAATACCTAAACATGATCGAACTTTCATAAAACCCAATTCAAGATTCATAAGTCACGAATGTCACTTTTCCATTAAATTTCGGCAATGGGAGTTTGTTTTTCTTCGCTCTGCAATTGAATTAACTAAATTTGTCCATTCATTCGAAGTCTGCTCTAACACTTTTTTCATCATAACGAGTGACAAGCAATGATCATCATGTTGTAGCTTCGTAGGTCTGTGGTTCAGTAATTCTCAGCAGCGGAGTTGAGTCAGCCCATGGAATCACTTCTTCACATTCTGGAAACTTGATGAGCATGTTATCTATATGATTTTCTGGCTTCCTAGGGCTAGATGGAGCGGATAGCGTATGTATGGAAGGTTGATGAGGAACAGACAAGTGGGGATACAGAGTTGGAACGCTAAAGCATGAGGTTTTCGAATAATTATCAGGACTTGTTTCTCTTGGAAACGGGGACCGCACAGGAATATCAGCCGCATTGCTCAGTTCCTCTATGCATGGACAAGAAGAACTGCATCCCTTCCAACTGTTCCTGCAGTCATGACCATGCTTGGCCAAGCAAGAGTTCGACTGGTTCGGGTTGTCGGCGATGACCTCTAAGAATTGAGCCGGAATGCGTTTCTCTGAATGATCAGGGTTGGCGAATCGCAATCGTTTGGGACTCTCGAAAGATGAGCATCTCGGAATGGGGCTTCTTATTGAATTGTTCTTAGTTTTCAATGAACTTCTTGTAATAACGTGTCCGTTACTGTCGGCGAGACCATTTCTTGAGGATCTGTCAACGTTGATACCTCTCCTTATTTTTCGTTGTTCGGTTCGTTTTTGCCTGGAGTACGGATCTTCTCCTAAGAGCCAATAGGTTTTTTGTTCGCCTTTTCCTTTGAGATTGACTAGTCCCCTTTCAACTAAATGGTATCCGCCTACGATGTTCAATAAGTGTCTGCATTGCTCGCTGCAGTGGATCTTCAAGGCTGAAAATATAGATCAAGGTTCATTTATGAATTGAATAAACTACAAAAGATATTAAGTTTCTTATAAATCATACTTTTTAAATATACAGGGTGTCCGGCGAATAACTGTACATACTCTTACCAGAAATAGAGTTGCACTAGCTGACTACTGATTGACTATAAAAATTAATTTCTGGATTTCCCTAGAAAACTACAGGGTGTTTTTCCAACTTCATGGAAATACTTAGACCATCATAAAATCCCAACTTATTGACGGATATTATTGAAACTTGGGGGGTTATTGGCACATGCTAAGATCGAGTCAGAAATACATCAAATATTTCCTTATTCCAGGGCCGGACTCATTAATCTTCATTAAAGTGTTCAGGGTAAAAAAAACACTTTGTATTTCGAATTACGAATAATTGATTCACTTTTTAGAAAGAAGCTAAATTATGCTTCAATTTGTGGTATCGCTTAAAGTTGTCACATTCACAATTATTTTGTTTATGAATTTTTGAATTTGGAAAAAGTTCGAAAAATTGAATTTATTTACCTGAATAGGACTTAGTCACCTTGTGGAGGTGGAAAATAACTAATAAATTTTCTTGAAAAAGTCACTGAAGGTGAAGAAGACTATAATAATTTGTTGATATACGGATCTCATCGCGATGAAGTGAATGAAGGTATATTGCGAAAAAAACTATTGGCGACATGTAGAGGGTATACATAAGCATATTTCAAAATTATTCGTATGTATACCAGGTGTTCATTGAAAGAAGTGTCACGTTGGTCTATATCTTTTTTTGTCGAACACCCGGTAAACATACGAAAACTTTTGAAATATGCTTATGTATACCCTATACATGTCGCCAATAGTTTTTTTTTCGCAATATACCTTCATCCACTTCATCGCAATGAGATCCGCGTCTAGGGTGGCCACCCAGTATATCAACAAATTATTATAGTCTTCCTCATCACCTTCAGTGACTTTTTAAAGAAAATTTATTATTTATTTCGACCTCCACAAGGTGACTAAGTCCTGTTCAGGTAAATAAATTCAATTTTTCGAACTTTATCAAATTCAAAAATTCATAAGAAAATAATTGTTGATTGTGACTACTGTTTCGTACTCGAAAGAATTCAAATATTTTTTTTTTGTTGTTTCAATTCGAATGGGTTTGATATATATGACCTTTTCATTTTTCGATATTTTATTGGACACATTTTTATATATCAGGCCAACGAGTTGCGTTCACTATATGTTTTGAGATACGCATGTGCGTAAGAGTTAAAACGCACATGTAAGAAGACAGTATGAATCGAACCGCTCTCGTTGAAATATCGCTTTTTTCGCATGTGATTCAAGTTTTCGTTGATTTCACAAAAATCTCTACAAAAAACGCTTTTGGATACTTTTGTGCTGTTACCAAATAGCCAAAGTCGCACAGGAACAACTCGCAGTGACATCAACCACCAGAAGAAGGGCCCTTCAAGAAGCAGCACCATCAATCACAAGGGTAAGTGAGTGTGATTCGTTGGTCATTTCTTTCTATTTCATCTATAATTGAAATTTTAATAGCTACATTGTGAAGGGTCATATATCTCGCATTATTCACGACTAATTTTGGAAGGAAAAAAGGACATCAGTCCATTTAACATCTCTCCGGCAAATTTAAATATTCAACAATTAAAGCTGAATAAAATCTGAGCTTTTAACATGGTCCTTCGAGCCGGATATTAAAGCCCTTTTTTCCTTTCGATTTTGGTCGAAATTTCTCAATTTTTTCAAAATTGGATTTTTTTTCTCGTTCTCGGAGTCTGTTATAAGTGCTCATTCTCGCATCGTTACACCGCATATCATCTTTAAATTAAATTTCCATTCGAAAAATACATTCATATCAGAATTTCATCCAAAATTGCCACAAAATTTTCAAAATTTCCATATTACGTTTTCTGAAATAATTTCATTTAATATATTAGCCATATTGATATTTCATGATATCGTTCTCAAACATATGCACATGTTCAGCCGTTATCATTAAACTCTGTAGTTTTCAATTTCATTGTTTCGCATTTCATTGCATTGTTTACTTTCTTGTTCTGAAACTGGTTTTGGGGTTAACTTGATCAGAGGCACGTATTTTGAATACCTATAAGTAATACAAAAATTTTATATTAGAAAAATGTCTGATAAATTGCGCAAGCAGATCGCTCTAAGATTGAGTTGTATTAATGAGATAAAAATAATCAATGATTTAGCCATTCTTGCAAGAAAGGATGTGAAATCGCACACTAGATTTAAGGTACGGTACCCATCTCTCGAAGTTTTGAATGAAGAATTTCAAAAGTTTCATGGTGCAATTCTCTCGCTTTTATCAACAGATAAAGATGCTGATTTGCATGTAGAGGACGCTCTTAAATGTCAGTTTTTAGAGATGTTTTATGATATTAAAGCTATTTATGCCGAATTATTTGAATTTGACGCAATGTCACCTTTGACTTCAACTGTTTCACCGCTAGATAGATCAAGTTCTGATTTACCGCATGTAAAATTACCTCGAATTGACTTGCATAAATTTTCTGGCGATATTCGTGATTTTCCTGCTTTTAAGGATATGTTCGACGCATTAGTTCATTCCAATTCGAGTTTGAAACCTGTTGAAAAATTCAATTATTTGATTTCCTCTTTAACTGGTACTCCGTTAGATCTTATAAAACATTTAAAAGCAACAACTGAAAATTATCTGTCAGCGTATGATACATTAGTTAAGCGCTATACAAACCCACGGGCTCAGGCTCGAGCATATTGGTTACCAATTGAAAATTTTGCTCCGTTGAAATCTGAAAATCCATATTTACTGCGTAAATTACTGGATACATTCTCGATAAATTTGCAAAGTTTAAAAAACATGAACGTTGATATATCTTGCGACTTTGTTCTGACTCATATGCTATTGTCTCGCTTAGATCCTGAAACTGCACGAGCTTTTGAGAGGGAACACGGTTCTACATCAATCCCAGAATATATAATTTTGTTTGATTTTTTGGAGCGCCATTGTAATGGTTTGAGTAATGTCGCAGGTGGTAACAGCAATCAAAAACCAATCTTAAAAAATAAGCCTGTGCTCTCAGGAAAAGCGTCGAACAGTTTTCTAGCACGTCAAGATGCTAAAAGGCCGCAGTGCTTAGTTTGTTCAGATAATAATCATTCAATTTATACTTGTTCGCAATATATAAAGAAAACTCCTCGTGAAAGATACGCATTTTGTAAAAGCCATAATTTATGCTTTGCCTGTTTGAGTGGTATGCATGTTCTAAATAAATGTAAATCTATTTCTTCCTGTCGAAAATGCGGTAGTAAGAAACACCACACAACGCTTCATTTTGAAAAGGAAAACGTACAATTTCCGACATCGGAAAACGCTAATGAATTAATTATTCGCAACCAAAACCGGAATGAAACGATAATACCCGATCCTGGTTCGCTGATTTCTCCCACTTCGATGCCATCCGTCGAGAACTCTTTCACCGCTTGCGCTCCACAACAATCTCGCGTTGTATTGGGTACTGCAATCGTCGAATTGCAAACAAATGATGGCTCATTTAAAAAATTTCGTGCATTGTTAGATTCAGGTTCCGAAATATCTATTATTTCTCAGAAATGTTTCAACGCATTGAATATTTCGAAGGTAGTTTCTTCCTCGGTGATAAATGGTATCGGAAATACGCAAATACCCAACAAAGGTATTGTTCAAATTTTTGTCAGACCTGTAGGAATATCAGATGTAATTTTTACTGTAGACGCTGTGATACTTCAAAAGATATGTAGTAAAATTCCCGCTTCTCCGCTGGATCACGCGTCTTGGACATATTTGCATGATCTTGAATTGGCTGATCCCCAATATTTTGTTCCTAATGAAGTTAATATTTTACTCGGCGCTGATATATTCGCGAATCTTTTGGCGAATCATCTTATTTTAGGCAAGGACGGAGGTCCTAACGCACTTCGCACTATTTTTGGTTATGTTTTATTAGGTAAAGTCGACACAAAACCTGTTCAGTTAAACGCTCATTCTTTCAATATAACGTTATCCGAAAATAATTTGGATAATACTTTGCGAAACTTTTTTGAAATTGAAACTGTACCAACAATCGCGAATGTTCCCGACGAAAGTGAATGTGAAATTATTTTCAAGGAAAGTTTTTATCGTATTACATCTGGACGGTATGTAGTTCCGTTGCCATTTAAAGAATTAAATGCAGGTTTCCCTGAAAGTCGAACTATAGCTCTTCAACGTTTTTTATCACTAGAACGTCGTCTCCTTCGCCAACCCGCACTCCATCAGCAATACTGTGCTGTGATTCAAGAGTATATTGACTTGAATCAAATGGAGGTGGTCGAAGTTCCTCAAAAGAATATGAATTTTTTTTATTTACCGCATCACGCAGTTTTACGCCCAGATCACGCTACTACTAAACTGAGAATAGTTTTCAATGCTTCAGCAAAAATGCCAAATAATAGGTCCCTGAATGATGTATTGTATGTAGGTACCAAGTTACAAAATGACATCGCTACAATTTTATTGAACTTTCGTTTACATACAGTTTGTTTCACAGCAGACATAAAGCAAATGTATAGACAAGTTTTAGTTGATCCAGCACAAATAGATTATCAGCGCTTAGTGTTTCGCTTTTCCCCGCGAGATGATATATTAGATTTGCGCATAAAAACGTTATGTTTTGGTGTCAATTGTGCACCGTTTCTTGCATTGCGAGTTCTTCGCCAATTAATAAAGGACGAAGGTCAGAATGTTCCTTTGCTTCCAATGCTTTGTTGGAGGATACGTATATAGATGACGTTTGTACAGGTAGTAATTCGTTGGAAAATGCTTTAAAATTGAAAGATGAATTGAATGAAATTTTGCTGAAAGGTGGATTTCATTTGCGCAAATGGTCTAGTAATAACCAAGAATTTTTGAACACTTTGCCGAAAGATCATATTACCTCTGAAACGCATTCTCTGGATAATAAAGATAACGTTATTTCTGTAAAGGTTTTGGGACTAATTTGGGAGCCAAAAAATGATTGTTTTCAATTCAATGTCGAAGTAGCTGAACGAAGTTGTTCAAAACGTATAATTTTATCTGAATTAGCCAGGATATTCGATCCTCTCGGGTTTTTAGCGCCAATAACTTTTTTATGTAAGTCACTTATTCAAAAAATGTGGATGGCAGGCTTAACCTGGGACGAGTTGCCACCCAATGAAATACTACGTACTTGGAAAAAGTACAAAAATGAGTTGAAATCATTATCAAAAATAAGAATTTTGCGTCTAATACAGATTCCTCAGAATGGTCGCGTTGAGTTGCATGGATTTTGCGACGCTAGTGAACGCGGCTACGGTGCGGTCGTCTACTGTAGAATAGTAGACAATGATAAAAATATAAAAATATTTTTTCTTTGCGGAAAGTCGAAGGTTGCTCCTTGTTCCAAAAAAATTTCTATTCCTCGTTTAGAATTATGTGGATCAGTGCTTTTAACTAAAGTTATGGAATGGATTTTGAAGATTTTCAAGGATAAAGTAAATTTTCATTCAATCAATGCGTATACAGACTCAGAAATTGTACTCGCGTGGCTGAACTCATCGCCTCATAGATGGCAAACTTTTGTTGGAAATAGAGTTTCTTTCATACACGAACGACTTCCTTTTTCTCACTGGTCGCATGTAAAATCTGGTGAAAATCCTGCAGACTTGGCATCACGAGGTCTGTTTCCATCAGAGATAGTTTTCAACGAACTATGGTTCCAGGGGCCTAGGTTTTTGCAATCGAATATTGATTATTCGAACAGAAAGAATTTCTCGACTCAAGAAGAAATTCGCAAGTTGGTTTTGGTATCGGTAAACCCAAACCCAACGAATTTTATCGACAATTTACTGACAGAACATTCAAATTTCTCTTTCATTCAACGGGTGTTATGTTATATTTTGCGTTTCACTTATCATACTTCCAATAACCATAAAAATGGTAAGGCCATTTCGCTTTTCGAATTAAACAGAGCTTCCGTGGTTATGGCCAAACGAACTCAAGTAATTAATTTCAATGAAATTTTAGAAACTAAAATCTTTCCGAAAACTTTTAAAAAATTAAATGCTTTTATTGATAATGAGGGTGTGATAAGAGTAGGGGGTAGGCTTACCTACTCAAATTTATCGTACGATAAAAGGCATCCGATATTGCTTCCGCAAAAGTGTCGATTCGTCGAATTACTCATTGAATTTTTTCATAAAAAATATCTACATGCAGGTGTAGGCACCTTGCAGTTCTTGATTGCTCAGCAGTTCTGGATTTTGTCGGCTCGTAGAGCTATACGTTCAGTTGTTAATAAATGTATTAAATGTTGGAAAAATAATCCTATTCTATCTCAACCAATTATGGGAAATTTGCCTAATTTCAGAATATCTCCCGCCAAAACATTTTCGCATGCAGGGGTAGACTTTTGTGGCCCCTTTCACATATGTATGAATAAGCACCGTGGTGTTAAAACACTAAAATCATATGTATGTGTATTTGTATGTATGTCTACTAAAGCAGTTCATTTGGAACTAGCTTCTGATATGAGTACCGATGCATTTATAGCTGCTCTGCGCAGATTTGTATCGCGGCGAGGAAGATGCGCTCACTTGTATTCGGATCGCGGTAGTAATTTTGTTGGGGCTAGTAGAGAGCTCACTAATTTATTGAAAAAATGTGCTGAAAATGAAATGATTACCCACCATTTTTTACCTGGCAGTGCTCCACATATGGGAGGTTTGTGGGAGGCTGGGGTACGCTCTGTAAAAACTCATCTTAAAAGAGTTATGGGGGCACAAATTTTAAGTTATGAAGAATTTTACACCCTGCTTGTACAAATTGAAGCAGTGCTTAATTCACGACCTCTCACTCCAATCAGTTCAGATCCTAGTGATTTGTCGGTTTTAACACCGGGACATTTCTTAACATTGGAACCATTGAGTGCGGTCCCAGATGATTATTATGAAAATAAAAATATGAATTGTTTGAAAAGATGGCATCTAGTTCAACAAATGCATCAGCATTTCTGGCGTAGATGGAAGAATGAATATTTGCACACGTTGCAGCAAAGGGGTAAATGGTTGAAAACTGCTCATATGCCTAAAGAAGGCGCGCTTGTTTTGATTAAAGATGATAATTTGCCTCCTTTGAAATGGGAAATGGGTCGGATTATTGCTTTCTCTCCTGGGGTTGATGGAGTGGCAAGAGTTGCGGATGTTAGAACAAAATCTGGTATTATTAAACGGCCTCTTAGAAAGTTGAGTCCATTGCCAATTGAATAATACGATATCTGCTGAACAATTGCTGTGGAAATAATTTTTTTTTTTACCTGATGGTATGAATAGGTTCATTCTTTCATGGGAATTTTGTGGTGTTTGGGGAAAAAGATTCCCAATTTTTTTTTTCCTTTCCCTCGCTCTCTCTTTTTTTTTGGCTAAAAAGATATGTGTATATGTATATGTGCGCATATATAAGTTTTTTTTTCTTAAACTAAGTATTTTCTTTGAACTTTCAAAGGTTCATTTCATTCGCCTTTGGGGGGGGAGTATGTTTCGTACTCGAAAGAATTCAAATATTTTTTTTTTGTTGTTTCAATTCGAATGGGTTTGATATATATGACCTTTTCATTTTTCGATATTTTATTGGACACATTTTTATATATCAGGCCAACGAGTTGCGTTCACTATATGTTTTGAGATACGCATGTGCGTAAGAGTTAAAACGCACATGTAAGAAGACAGTATGAATCGAACCGCTCTCGTTGAAATATCGCTTTTTTCGCATGTGATTCAAGTTTTCGTTGATTTCACAAAAATCTCTACAAAAAACGCTTTTGGATACTTTTGTGCTGTTACCAAATAGCCAAAGTCGCACAGGAACAATTCGCAGTGACATCAACCACCAGAAGAAGGGCCCTTCAAGAAGCAGCACCATCAATCACAAGGGTAAGTGAGTGTGATTCGTTGGTCATTTCTTTCTATTTCATCTATAAGTGAAATTTTAATAGCTACATTGTGAAGGGTCATATATCTCGCATTATTCACGACTAATTTTGGAAGGAAAAAAAGGACATCAGTCCATTTAACATCTCTCCGGCAAATTTAAATATTCAACAATTAAAGCTGAATAAAATCTGAGCTTTTAACAGATACCACAAATTGAAGCATAATTTAGCTTGTTTCTAAAAAGCGAATCAACTATTTGTAATTCGAAATACAAAGTGTTTTTTCTACCCTGAACACTTTAAATGAGGATTAATGAAATAATTGATATCTTTCTGACTCGACCTATGCATGTGCCAATAACCTCCCAAGTTTCAATAATATCCGTCAATAAGTTTGGATTTTATGATGATCAAAGTATTTCCATGAAGTTGGAAAAACACGCTGTAGTTTTCTAGGGAAACCAAGAAATTAATTTTTATAGTCGATCAGTAGTCAGCTAGTGGAACTCTATCTCTGGTAAAAGTATGTACAGTTATTCCCCGGACACCCTGTATTATGGCGGTAGGGATCAAACTATATAGAACCAGGATATATATTAATCCATCATCAAAATATTCTTTGAAAAAAAAATCTCATTTTTACTGAAATAGCAATTTTTTGTTGGTTCAGCAGACCGCATATTCCGAATCTGGAAAGATGTTCAATTCATTGGACTCATGGAATCTATGGCTTTAATAAATATTTCACTCTGTGTATTCACTCAAGCGTCATGATCCTTATTGGTATTTAATCAGGCGTGCCCTATTAAATTCTTCGACTTTTATTCCAATATACTTTTATACGTGCAATCTATGTTCCTCATACTCACGCATTCCAGTAGATTCCATCCTACTAGCTGTGTTGACTGTGTCGCCAAATAGACAATATCTTGGCATTTTCAGACCTACAACGCCAGCACACACAGGTCCTGAAATACAAATTTAAATTGAAACTGACGTTTCATTTTGTAATAATCACAACAAATGGAAAATTTCTCTTCTTTGAATAATTCAGTGCTTTCAGTTTTTCATTTCTATTATTGCCGCCAAACCTGAGGCTAGGCATAGGAGTAATAATGATATTAATAATAAGTTCAGTGATCCTTTCATACGTTTTCAATATACAGGATGTCTGTAAACACATGCGAGGGGCGAGATGATTCCTCGATGCAAATAAGCAGGGGTAGTTTTTTTAATTTATTATATCTCATAACTGTATTATTAGGGATTGAAAATAACAACCCCTATGATTTTTGTTAACAAATTGTTTTCGTGCGATAGATTTTCGAAAAATAAGAATCTCTTATGGTTTCCCATTCAATTATGGAGAAAAAAGTCTGATGCAAAATTTCGATACAGTCGATACTTTTCTCGGAAAAAATAACAACTTACAAGCAGTTATAATCACTGTTCATTCTATTTCAACGTTCCATAGATTGAATTGTAATTGAAATTGTATGTCTATGACAGGAGATGAAGATATTCTATTAATTTTTTCTGAAGTTTAGTTAATAATTTCCAGAAGAAAATTATATCCGTAATACTTTCATGTCACAAATAGAACTTTCTTTCGATCAATAAGCTTATTTTGAGTTTACACAATATCTTATTAGAATATTCATTCTATGGAATATACGATGAAATGGAATGAAAAGTGTTTGTAAGTTTTTATTTTTTCCGAGAAAAGTATCCACTGTATCGAAGGAGACTTTTTTCTCCGTAATTGAATGGGAAACCATAAGAGAATTTAATTTTTTGAAAATCTATCCCACGAACGAAAATCATAAGGGGTTGTAATTTCAACCCCTAATAATAAAGTTATGGGATCAAAAAAAAATGTGTGAGTAACATCGACTTAATGAATCATATTATGTATAGTTTTATAACTCAGTGTTTTTACGACTCCTAAAAAAATTAAAAACTGTCACCTCGTCATCGCCTATCTTGGAAGGGAGGTCGATTTCGAAAAAAATTTATATATGCTACTCCTGCTTTTTTCATCGAGGAATCCTAGTCCTAAGTCCATCAGTATAGGACTAGGGATGTGCGAATCGATTATTTCCCAATTTGAATCATTCAAATTGAAATGGTGGCCTATTTTACGATTACTCAAAAAATTTTGAAAAATAATAAAAAAAAAATTTGAATTGAATGCCGTTTTTTATCTGTTTTTCTGACTCCTAATCGGAGTTTTCCAAAACGGAGATGATCGAAATTGTTGAGTGGTGAATATTATAAAACTTTTCATGAATATCCTCCAACTTTTCATATCGAAGTCGAAATCTAACATGACGACTTGTACCATCGACAGCTGCTGTGGCTAAAGGAAGAATTTCGTCAATAAAGTCAATTTGTAACTGTCGAATGACTTTTTTGTTTCAATTTATTAGCACTCATAATGGGCAAGTTGAATGTAAATATCAGAAATCAAATTATAATGCAACACTGCGAATCGAAAATAAAGAACATAACCTAAAATTTTAATATACACAGTGGAATATGCCAAATTTCCATGGCCAACCGACGACTCAAACCTTTTGTGAACGGACTATACATAACTGACCACACTCATAAGAATCTTGCTCAAAAATGACGTTTAACACCCTGTATCTCGCTTATGCTTCGAAAATGGGATATTTTGAATAAGACAAAAATGATTCTCCAGGTGTCCCCTACACGAATATAACGGGTTATCCATTTCGTGGTTTCAAAAGTATACGGCTGGAATTCGATATCTGTCAAACGAAGTTTTTAAAAAAAAATTTTTTGTTTAGTTGAAAGTCTGACATTTATGAAAATGGATCGCTTGACTATCGCACAACGCATGAAAATTGTAAAAACCTAATACAAAAATGGCGATTCTGCCACAGCCACATATCGTGCTTTAAGAGCAGATTTTGGTTTACATAATCGTCCAACTACGCAAGCAATTGGTAAAATTGTGAAGAAATTTGAAGAGACTGGATTGGTTACAGATATTGTAAGCCCTGTGCATCATCGTTTTGCTCGTACCACTGAAAATATCGCTACTATAAGTGAAAGTGTTGCCGAAGACCCGAATCTGTCGATTCCTCGTCATTCTCAGGAATTAGGACTGTCTTAAGGCACATTATGGCGTATTTTGCATTAAGATCTACACCTACACCCAAATAAAATCCAGCTCACACAACAACTGAAGCCAGCCGACCATTCACATCAACATCGTGGATACTTCGAATGGGTGCTTGAACAACCGGCGGTGGACGGCGATATCAACTGGCCACCAAGATCATGCGAGTTGACACTGCTTGACTTTTTTTTGGGGGGGCTACGCGAAAGACCGTGTTTATGCAGATAAACCTTCAACTCTTGAGTAGTTAAAAACCAATATTCGTCAAGTTATGGCTGAGATACGCCCAATATGTGTCAAAATGTGGTCGAAAATTACCTCAAAAGAATCGATGCTTGCAACAACTCGGGTGGTTGTCATTTAAATGATGTAGTGTTTCACACAAATGTCAACGTTCAAACTTCATAATAAAAAGAAATATCATGATAAAAAATATTTTTTATGTGTTTTATTAACGTTTACTTTTGAAACCGCAAAATGGATAACCCTATATGTAGGTACATATGTTTGTCCAGTTTATGATGAAACACCCTGTATACAATACATATTTTTTATAAAAGTCATGAATTTGTTCAATAACGAAATTATGTTTGAGGAATTTCTTTATGATAAGTAGGTTAGATAAGCAGGGGATAGGTTAGGCACAGCCTTCTGAAGTCTAAAGAGGGCGATGGGTTAGGTTAGCTTAGTATATAGTTCATGTCATAAGCTTCTCTCTTCAAATTATAAGTGTCACTCCGAATTTTCTGATCAACTAAAATTTGTAGAAAACTCACTCATCGTAATCTCAAATTATCTAGGAAAACTTTATTAACTTTTTTCAACTGCATAGCTGCTAAAATAACGGATCGGTTTTTTTTTTTCATATAAACAAATATTGAAAATTACCTGAATGTATTCCAATACGTAAAAGTAATTTTTCTTTCTGTCTATGTCGAATAGTGAACTTGGATACTGCGGAAAGTAGGTGAAGCGACATGGTGGCTACTTCTGCTGCATGTTGATTCTCATTTCTGATAGGCAGTCCGCTCACCTAAAATGAATTGAGTGTAAGGAATAATTCTTGAAGGGGGCTGGTGAATAATTGTAAAAAGCTACTGATGCCTGTGTGGACAAACACCTCAGTAAGAAACTTCAACAGGTTACCAAGGTTACAAAATAAAGCACTCAAATCGATATTTAACCTTCCATTCGAAACAGCCACCACTGAAAGACTTTTCTATCCTAACATAAAACAGCTGAGGAAGTTGAAACTCTGTAAGTTACTCTTTAAAATAATAGTAGGAATATTCTTGCACGCGTCTGGCAATGTTGAAACCCCGATTAAATTAGGTATCTGGCTTATTTTTTTAGAATTTATAAAGCATTACACTGCAACATGTATATAAATTGCGTATTGCTTCAAATATATTTTTGGGAAAAAAAAAGAAAATATTTTTAGAAATGTAGGGGTTGATTTAGCCCCGCTACTCACCAGCCAGGTCTGCAATCCCGAGTTGGGATATAATAGGAGAGGTATCTGACAAGTTTTCAGCTTGCTTCAAATACCTACCCTAAAATTCGTGCCAATTCTCGGACTATAAGGAAGGTATTTTTAAACTCAATGGTAAAACTGTTTTTGTTGCTTTGCAGAGGTAGGTATAGCATAACGGTTTTCGGAGAGATGTTTGTTTTCCAAGACAAGAATGCGCTGATTTCATTGTCGACCCCAAATCTGGATATCAAATAATGAATAAGTGATTGTTAGGCTTCATTTTGAGTGGTGAAATTCCTTGAAATTGCCACATATCCACCCAAAAATATTTGGGTATGTTCACTAATTATATTTCAAGTTTGTGATACGAAATAAGAGAGAGGCTGAAGCTGAACATCCAATGTGATCGAAAAATCACTAAAAACCAAAAAAATTTAATCTCTTTGCATTGTACTTATTTTGGTGTTTGAATATTCAGATTTGACTAGATTTTTTGAGTATTCAAATCGCATGCGTAAATACGAAAGACACCCTTACTTCATTAGTTTTTGCTCGTTTTCGAAATTGTGTAAAAAATCAATGAAACTCTGTATATTGATAATAAAGATAGATAGACCATTAACATCTAACCATCCTTAGCTTCCACCCATTTACCAATGAATCACCCTGTATAAACTGCTATTTTCATATTTCTGTTTTCTGGAGTTAATGTGGGTCTTATATCACTCACCACCATGTAAGCATCTCCTATTGTTTCAACTTTATAAACATCGTAGTTCTCCAATATCGAATCAAAACATGTATAAAGATCGTTGAGGAAATCCACTACCTGCAACATATGAACAATTGCTTTCTCATAAATACGTAATATCTCTTCACATTCACCTGAAGTGGTGTACTTTCAGCAGACATCGATGTAAAACCCACGATATCACTAAAGTAAATGGTCACACAGTCGAAACATTCTGCTTCTACTTTATTCCCTTTTTTCAGTTGATCTGCCACGCTTCTTGGAAGCATTTCATATAGGAGAGATTCTGAAAATGAATTGTAATGGAATTGAAGAGAATTTTCGATATTCTGAAATTTATTATATACCAGTCTTTTTCTTTTCTTCCTGTAGTTGATCAGTTCGCTCGTCCACCAAGACTTCTAGGTTATTGGCGTATTTTTCCATCATTGCCATCATATTGTCGAAAATATTAGGTTTCCTGAAAAAAAATTGCTCTGAGGGAACTTATTTTCGTTGAATGCTAAAAAGGTCAATGTAAAAAAAATCATTCTGTATATAGTATATAGACAGAAACATTTCATTTTGGAACATGTTGAGTTCAACTTCGGGAACCCTGCATAATATAAATATACAGGGTTTTTTCTTTTGACTTCATCTATTAGATTTATTCGGAGAAGTAGTAAATATTTTGTTCTGAATTTTTAGGTGGAGCCTTGGGGATGAAGGAACTCTTAGCCTAAAATACAGGGTCTCTAAAAATGATTGAAACAGCGCTGTTGGCTTTGTATTATTTTCATTTTGCTGCTTCCTATACACACTTAAATCATTTATCGAATCTTTCTCTATATTTATCTCCATCTATATTTGACATTGATAATTCCAGTCACATAATTCGACCGCCTAACCTGCATAACAGTGTAAAATGAATAAATAAATCCTCCAAAACCAACTACACTGTTACATTCATTTATAAAGACCCTGTATTTTCAACTCCACAGTGCCGCCACATCTATCTCAAACGTATATCTACTTTTTCAATTCAAATGGATCTACCTATATTTTTATTCATCTTACTCATCTACTGAATTCGCAGTATAACCTTCTAAAAATTTAATGTCAAGCACTATTGCCCAGTTATGAACAAATTCTTGAAATTTTTGACCTCGGCATTGTCAGTTTGAAAATGCAATATCTCGATTATTTTTTATGTGAACGAAACCAAACTCAGCAGTCTCACAGAAGAAAGTCGCAGCATTCATACATCAAATCAAAGTTTTTGGCCGGCTTTTGGAACATCAAGAACAGAAATCAAAAACATCTTGAGAGTCCAGCTCTTCCATTCGAAGCGTGGTGCTGGCCCTTAAGGGTTATTGAAATTAAGCCAAAAAATCACGTATAAATAGTCCATCCATCAGCTTATCTATTTCAGTCATCAAAGTTTTTGGGCGGTTCTTAGAACATCAAGAAAAAAATAACATCTTGAGAGTGCAGCTCTTCTATTCGAAGCGTGGTGCTGGCCCTTTAGGGTTATTGAAATTTAACACAAAATACATATGAATAGTCCATCCATCAGCCTATCTATTTCAGTTATGAAATTTTGTTGCCGGTGGTTTTTGGAACATCAAGAAAATAAATAAAAAACATCTTGACAGTCCAGCTCTTCTATTCGAAGCGTGGTGCTGGCCCTTGAAGGTTATTTTAATTAAACCAAAAAAATTCATATGAATAGTCTATCCATAAGCCAATCCATTTCAGTGATCAAAGTTCTTGGCCGGCTTTTGGATAAGATACAGAATATTTAGCTCCACTTATCTATATGTATATTCAAATCCTTGCTCTATGCTCAGGCGAATGTTCAGTCCCAAAAGAAGTGTTCTGAGTATCATCAATATAATACTAGACACAAAGAAACTGTATGCATTCCACTGCACAAAACAACTAAATTCGAACATTCACCTGGGTGATCAAATTATTCATTTATATATTTGCCAGAACGACTGAAGATTTTGGATTTCCCTAGTTTTAAGAGGAAGGTAAGAGGCTCATGTTGGAAAAATGCTTTTATAGTGTTGGCGAATATTTCGACATGATGCTGGGGTAATATTTTTTACTTTTTTTGTAGTTCTTAGATTGATGTATACATGAAACTGTTTTATTGTAACCAATTTGCTTGTTGTGTTCATTTGTTTCAATTAATTAATGTGTTTTCAATCATATTTTGACTGTATCAAGGTATACATGTAACTGTTTTAAAGGATACAATGAAGAATATTATTATTATTATGAAATATCTCACATTCCTTTCCGTAAAGGCCTTAATCTAGTTCGAATGCTTTTGAAATCTGGTCGGTCCTCTGGATTCTCTTGCCAGCATTCCTTCAAACATTCTCGAACGAAGTCGAAACTGTTTTCCAATGCTTCCATTGGAGGTCTGAAATATGAAATTTTCACAAATATCTCAAATTAAGCTTTTCGACAATGTTCACCTGAAGAATGGCGTAGTGCCATTTTTAATCCTGGTCAATATTTCAATGATTGATAAGCTACAATCTCCGAAGGGACCATGTCTATTGTGTAGTTCGAAGAGAATGATACCGAAGGCGTACGAATCAGTTTTCTGGCTTCCTTCCGAAAGTTGAGGCTGAATCCGTTTGGCATCCTCAATACTTCTGGTGCTCTATATAGCAATTCTGTGAAATTTTTCTTGATGTTAGATGTCATGGTTTATAGAGCAAGAGCCCGTGAACCCCAGACCTTCGTTATTTTATAAAAGCTGAAAACTTGTCTACGCATGCTCCCAACACAGGTAAGAACGATGGACCATTATGAAGTTCGGGTTACCCTAGCTTTGGCAGGTAAACGGTATTAAAGGGGTGTAAAATACTGATCTAGTTTCGTCATTTTATAAAGTGTGATTTTTTGATATTACCTTCAGGAAATTATTAAAATTCACGTCATTAATTGCCAGACACTTACTATAGTGGCTACCCCTTGCCAGACACCCTTAATGTTCATTAAATTATATGTAATTCTACTTACGTTATAGTATAAAATCTGATTTTTATTTATAATACTTGGGTAATAATTAGATAATGTTTTCTTATTAGACAGACATTTTGGATAGTGCAAACCCTGTGACAGACAAGCTTGTAGTTTAGCTGCAGGTGCGAGCGCGAGACAGTATATATGAGTGAGTGCGAGTAAGACGGCATGATTATAATGACTTATGCAAATACATTTTCTGGTAAAGATTTATATAACTAATCATTTAAGTGAATCTCAAAAACATCTGAAGAAAAGACATTCAATGCTACAACTAAATTAGATTGTTAGTAGAATAAATTAAAATTTTTAACAATTTTATTCAGCATCGAATGTCTTTTCTTCAGAGGTTTTTGAAATTTACTTAAATGATTTTACACCCCTTTAGTACCGTTTACCTGCCAAAGCCAGGGTAACCCGAACTTCATAATGGTCCATCGTTCACACCTATGTTGGGAGCATGCGTAGACAAGTTTTAAGCTTTTATAAAATAACGAATAAGGTTTGGTATTCACGGGCTCTTAGACTATCAGAAAAATTAGAGACATTCAATGCTACAACTAAATTAAATTGTTAATAGAATAAATTAAAATTTTTAACAATTTTATTCAGTTGTGGCTTCGAATGTCTTTTCTTCAGATGTTTCTGAAATTCACTTAAATTATAAGTTATATAAATCTGTACCAAAAAATTTATTTGCATAAGTCATTATAATCATGTCGTCTTACTCGCACTCACTCATATACAGGTTTGGAAATTCTTTAGTATGGTAGGCAACAGTAAATACTTGAATCGAGTATTACGGGCAGCCTGAAAAATTAAAAATTCTATACGTGTAGTTCGGGTTCCCTACCATACTGCGATAAGAGAGAGACAAGACTAGATATTTGCAGTAAGACAGTTGAATTCATTCAGCTCGTCATTCAGTTATCGCACTTGATTATCTCACCTATTCATCTGTGCAACTGGAGGGAAAAATTCTCTGTCTGATGCCTTGTATATCGTATGTTTTCGATGTGAATTTCCGAATCGGTATACTGTCTCACGCTCGCACCTGCAGCTAAACTACAAGCTTGTCTGTCAAAGGGTTGGCACTATCAAAAATGTCTGTCTAATAAGAAAACATTATCTAATTATTACCCAAGTATTATATATAAAAATCAGCTTTTATACTATAACGTAAGTAGAATTACATATAATTTAATGAACATTAAGGTTGTCTGGCAAGGGGTTGCCACTATAGTAAGTGTCTGGCAATTAATGACGTGAATTTTAATGATTTTCTGAAGCTAATATCAAAAAATCACACTTTATAAAATGACGAAACTAGATCAGTATTTTACACCCCTTTAATACCGTTTACCTGCCAAAGCCAGGGTAACCCGAACTTCATAATGGTATATCGTTCTTACCTGTGATGGGAGCATGCGTAGACAAGTTTTCAGCTTTTATAAAATAACGAAGGTCTGGGGTTCACGGGCTCTTAGACTATTATTAATTTCAAGAAGTGGATGATACTACAAAATTCTCGAATCAAGCCTGCCAACATATTATCATTGGTGAGCTTGGAAGAAAGACAGGGTGCTTTGGGAGTAACTGTGCTGGGTTATCCACTTATCTTGGTAACCTTCTTTTTCTCGAAAAGGGATAAAAAATTTTCATTCTGTTGACGGTATTTGGTACAAGTCAATGTTGACTTAAGATGTGTCGGAGAAGTCGGAGAAAAGAATTAAGACGCCAGGCGTCGCGGCGCTATCAAAATTCTGTTCTACAGAAACATACCTTTTTATTGTGTAATTCGAAGGATAATTCAATTCTGACTATTCCTTCTGAATACATCACATTTCTTACCGTCAGCGACCCGCAGCGTGTTTTATGCCAATTCTATTCTTTTTATTTTTTTCGGTATTGTGATAGAACGTCTCGATTAAAAGACATGGATATTATGAATGTGTTTCTTAAAATCGAAGAAACTTTGTATCAAACTATTTCTCAATCATTATATTTATCAAATATTATATTTTATAACAATAAACATTGTCTTAATAATAACTGCAACATGTCAAATCATATGTTCTATATTACGCTCTTTTCCTTATTTCATTTCAAGTTAATTTGTTCAAGTGAACCCTTATATTATGGCCTAAGCAACTTAGGTGTATTGAAATAAGGAAAAGATATATAAATTATGTATGGATAATAATGGTCCGTATATAGAATATATGATTTGACATGTTACGTTTGTTATTAAAAAATGTTTATTGTAGAAAATATAATATACTGAGCAAAAAAATTAACGTACATTCTGAAAGTGAACTCTACATTGACTCAATAACTCATTTTTTATGTTCTCTCGGGAAGGTTTTGAACGAAACAAGACACATTAAATGGAAGAAAAAATCAGGATTTCACCGAATCTTATGTGATGAGTGATTTAATACTTGGTATTTCCACCCCTTGCTTTAATTACAGCTCGGCAACGACGGTTTATACTCAAAATGAGTGACCCTAAAATGTTCTGATCTAATCCTTCCCAGATTTATCTGAGTTGGATTCCTAAGTCATTAAGAGTAGCTGGATGATTTTCTGAACTTCTCAGCCTTCTATTGAGGTCGTCCCAAACCTGCTCAATCGGATTGAGATCTGGACTACTTGCTGGCCATTCCATTCGAGAGACTTCAACCTCTTCAAGGTACTCCTGAACTGGGGTCCTGCATTATTCTACTATATAAAAATAAGTCGGGTTTTCCTCCCTGACGCTTTAACTCCAGAACGCACGGACCGATTTCAACGGTTTTGCATTCGTTGGAAAGGTCTCGGGCTCCGCGAGGTTTGTAGCGAAGAAAATTCAGGAACAATTTCAAGATATCGAGAAGAACGTAGGAAATTTGTACATTTCTGAAAATTTCATTATTTATGACATCGAATTCAATGACAACTGTCAAGTCTCCTTTCGAGAGGGAAGTGCTTCCAACAATTTCCTCATTTCAGAAGAAAAAGGCCAGATCCGAATCAAAAAAGGTACGAATATCGTTTTCGAGTAGTTCTATAACGTTAATTAACGAAGATATTCGTTGCAGGAATTCTGAAATAACCAGGAAGAAGAAAAAATTTTTGACATAGGTACGTCTCATGTGAACATTTGTTCGTTTCGAGTGGAAAACATTATTTGAATAGGTATAGTCCGTTCACGAAAGGTTGAGCCGTCGGTTGGCCATGGAAATTTGGCATATTCCACTGTGTATATTGAAATTTAGGTTATGTTCTTGTCAGATTGATACGCAATGTTGTCAATATTGCATAGAGTTGTCTGATAACTCGCAAGCTTGTCGAACGAGGCCGGGTACATTCGGCAACGTTGACTCTATTTTACGTTATGACAGCAAATACTGCCAACTTCAGATAAATAAAGAAACGCCTACTATGTTCTCAACCTTTCGTGAACGGACTATAAGTCCATATGAAATCATCAACTTCAACGTTCATTCAATGAATTCATTGAATTCCTAACATTTCAGCGATCAAAAGCATCATTTCAGGTCGCAGTGATATTTGAGGTTTCTACTAAACCGAATTTCCCTGACAAATAACGTAATGAGAACAAAATTCGGGGATTATTCGTATTTTATGAAAAAATACGCCAGGAAATGATATCAACTGTATTTATTATGATAATTATCGATATTTCAATATATTTTTTCGATTTTCTGATATGTTTACATGTTAAAACCCGTTGAAGTCTGAGATAAACAGTCGTCACGTGTAATAAGGCAAGTGGTGTAACGACTAACGTCTAGGTGTGTGGACCTGGTAGTGTACCGGTTTCGAAACCCCATGGTGGCATGTTCTGTTTATTCTGGATAAAAAGTATTTTTTCAGGTTCAAAGAAAGCTGATGAAAATAATTCAAAATTTTCATGTGCATGTTTTATACAGGTACGTTTTAGATATATACAGGGTGTTTCTATAAATCTATCAATTATTTCACATTTCTACGTTATAACAGAAAGCTTTCAATGAAATTGAAGGGGCTTTTGAATTTCGAGTGATTCGTTATAGGAGGTGGAATTTTAAATATAGATACTATGCTTCGGATTCATACGGGGTGCTCCTAAACATGTCGAATATTTTGAATTTCTGCATTATCACAGGGACATTTCCACAGAAACGAAGAAGTTTTTGAATTTCAAATGATTTACTATCGATGGTGGTTTGATTTATACAGGGTCTCTTCATAAAAATGCCAAATATTGTAATTTTCTACTTCCTAACACGAACATTTGTATAATTTTTCCCATAAATGTTCAATAGACGCTCTGAGTATATACAGGGTGTGTAGTGTAGTCAGACAGATACCAAGGAATATATCAAATATCTATGAACATCAATAACCAATGATGATCTATTGAGGTATACAAAACGGTTCGAAAGACCTACTGTTCATCTGATCTATCGGTTCAATTGATCTACCGGTTAAATTATCCTACTTAGAAAGGTAGATCTACCGGTTTCACAAATCTACTTAAAAAGGTAGATCTACTGGCCTGACTAGAAAATCATTGTTTTTTACATGGCAGTTATACTTTATACGTGTTCACGAGTTGGAAAACCATCCGCTTTGTTTGTGTTTACGTCAGGCCAAAAACAAAAAATATGGTTTACCAAAGAGCATTTCAAAAAAACGGATAGTTTGCGGAAACGTATAACGCTTCGATTCAGTATTTACTTTGGTTTCTCTTTCATTTACTTAGAGAAGTTTAACTAAGTAACCTTCATTTTTGTAATCGAAATGAATTTATTACTGTTGTTCCTTTTCAAATATAAAAAAAAATTTTCTTCATTTTTTTATCACCAAACGAAATGTTACAGAAAACGAAGCCATCTGGTGGCGAAACGGAGTTCGCCGGGTTTGCTAGTCATCCATAAAAATGAAATTTTCGAAAATGTATGGGACAAATGGCACTACATGCTCTTCGAGAATGTTCCTTATATACCTATCAGCATTCATAGTTCCATTATCAATGACCACTAGGTCTGTGTGAGCAGTCAAAGATATTCCACCACATACCATAATCGATCCTACCCCGAAATCAGTAGTATTCAGGAAATTGCACTGAGCATATCTTTCATGTGGACGTCTGTATACAAGGAAACGCCGATCACAATGGTAGAGGCAGAATCTAGACTCATCTATGAGAAAAATCTTTCCCAATCAGCCTCTTCCCAATGGATAAGCTCTCGCAAAATCCAAACGCGCCCTTCGATGGGCTGGGGTAAGAGCTGGGCCTCTTGCCGCGACACGAGGCCTTAAATGATATTCTCCGAGGCAATTTCTTATTGTCTGAGTGCTAATTTGCACCCCATGAGTTTGCTCAAGCTGATTATGAAGGAGGCGAGCAGTTGCAAACCGTTTGTCTAAACGTAGAAACTCTCAAGTAACGTTCTTGAATGGCAGTTGCAGTTCGCAGTTGCTACCCGTGGTCTACCCTGTCCTAGTCTTCGGACATTCATACCTATCTCCCTGAATCGCTGCAACATTCAGGACACACTTGTATGGGAAACTCCAAACCTTTCTGCAATTCTTGTGTATGTCCACCTTTCTTCTCGCAAAACTACCTTTTGGGTCAAATTGCGTGTTTCGCGTTGCATAGCGATCGAGTGTAGAAAATCAAACGAAAGAAAAACTATTGATCACTAGAATTGATCGTGAACAACTGATTTCAGAATGGAGCCAATACATTCACAAATTTTCTTTCGGAAATCGTTATGTATATCTGAATCCATCATTTTAAGTAGGGAACATTCAAATGTTCGAAGCTTAATCACTTCAATTGCTTAGTTGTAGCGCGCGCTATCAATTAAGTACCCTTATAAGATTCGTTTCGAAATAGTGATTTTATTCATGAAAGCCTAGCTGTCAAAGTTGATTGCCACATCTTATCGTTTCGTAATACCTCTGTAACTTACTGTGATACTTCTCCTTCAGTTTCGTTGAATCCTTCGAAATATCCTCCTGGGAAATGCCCTTCTTGAATTCCTTCAATCCAAAGTCCGTCAATTTGACCACCCAACGGGAGTCCACTAGGCAGTTGCCCGTATGGAGGGAACCATGGTAACGAATCGGTGACTCGTGCAAATAGATAACTCCCTGAAAATTAGGACGTGGGTTGTGCTGAATTAATCTACGCTTAATATAGATATTGACATAGGAAGTGGCTTCGCGAAGAGGATTCAAAGGAATCGACGTTGAAAGAATTTCACTCACCCTTATGATATCACTGACTAGAGAGGCGACGAACATGTTGTCCAATTTTACGTCCTCGTTTTCTAAGATATCCTGAAAGAGACAGTCGGATTTCAGATAGAAAACCAATTTTAAAATTTCTCTCAATATGAGTGGGTCCTTTTTATCCTTTCTTTCATTTTTGCACGGTTGTTCTCAGGGCCATGAGGTGACGTTGATGAGATCAAATGTCAATTTTTTTATTTCCATAACAGATTATGGACTCCAATGATAAAGTGTCCATCACATCATGAAAAATCAAAGGTAAGAATAGAAACGTCTTTGAAAACAACGTAACGATTTGCTGCAAGAACTTTTTCAGAGAAAGAGATAATTATCAAAAAAAAAAGTTACAGCAATACCTCTGAAATGAACATCATTGAAAAACGTCCCGTAACTACGTAACGCTGATGGCTATGGTATTGCTATTTTCTCATCAAACTTGGTTCCTAGACACTTACCGCAGACATAGATTTATAATACTAACTATAGTCCGTTCACGAAAGTTTGAGCGCATAGTAGGCGTTTCTTTATTTATCTGAAGTTGGCAGTATTAGCTCTCATAACGTAAAATAAAGTCAACGTTGCCGAAATTACCCGGCCTCGTTCGACGAGTTATCAGAGAACTCTATGCAATATTAACAACATTGCGTATCAATCTGACAAAAAAATTAACAAAATAACCTAAAATCTCAATATACACAGTGGAATATGTCAAATTTCCATGGCCAACTGACGGCTCAACCTTTCGTGAATGGACTATAGCTAACGAACATGTCAAAAATTCTGAGGCAAACGGCGACCATTTGCAGTTTGGGTTTTACTTGAGAGGTGTCAATTTTTCAATGAAAAAAATTCAAGCACAGTCGGCATAGAACATCAAAATATTCGTGTTTTATCCCAAACTGCAAATGGTGGCCCTTGCCTCACTTTTTTCTACGTGATAGTTAGAGAGTTCGACGTCCAGTTACATAGACAAACTAAAAAATTAGATGAGCTACTCGTATATTCCGCGTCATCTGTCGGAGGAGGAGACTAATACACGAAAAAATTATTTTCAATTTGATAGTTAGATGTCGTTGCATTCATGGAAATCCTATCGAGAAAATAGTAAGTATGTAAAATCATTATTATCAAAAAACCTTTGAATTGTCAACTGACACAAGGAGTGGTTTGACACGTTCTTTTTGAAATATAATAAATTTCGATATGCCTGCAAGAGTGAAGACGTGCTGTGTTATTGGATGTGAAAATCGAGATGCAAGAAGGTAATTATAAAATGTATATGTATATTCTGTTACCTATAAGAATTAAGATAGTTTTCAAAAAAGTTTTTCATGTATTGAATAAGTTTAGTAGGTAAATACCCATATTTTGTATTATTGAATTCATTTGTTAGTTTTTGAAAATGTTTTCAATGCAATTATTAGTTTATTGATTAGATATTTATGAAATAAATATGTATTTTCAATTGGTGATACCTATTTCAGTTAACAAATTTTTATTCGATCCAGAATTTGATTATTGATCCTCATTTCTCGATTCCAAAAGAAAATCAGATGAAAGTTCGTTGCAGGTATTATTTCCATGAAAATAAATTTCCTCACTCATCGATAACTTGCACGAATCCATTTCTGATTTCCTTTTGGAAATTGAATTTCAAAAAACTTTTTGCCTCTTGTATAAGGGTGTACCTACCTATTCAAAAGGTGCACTACAGAATTCCTTTAGAGGCAGCTTTACGATACAGATTCCTTTTTCAATTGAGCGTTTTTCACGAATTAGTAATGTTGTACAAAAACAGATGGCGTTGAAGCTTGTTCTACCATTGTCTCAACTATTCTCCGTTTAGTTAGTCTATGGACTAGGCCGGAAAGTAGATAGGATTTCAATAAATGCAGTTGATTACCCCATAGCAATAGCCGAGTCAAATTAGGTAAAGAAAGATCATGAGCTGAATTTTGATATCAATCTCTGTTTTGTCGTCCTCAATATTGTCTCAAAAGTCTAAATTGCTATCATTTGCGCGTCTTAAGATATGGAAGGTCAAAGGTCATAAAAGTCGTTTTTTCGACAAAATCTCTGTTTCTATTGCTTGAATGAGATTTGTACCTCTTAGGAAAGTTGTAGAATATGAAATTCCCCACAACTTTTGTCTGATTTTTTTTCATACGATCAACAGTTTTATGGGTAGAAAGTGAAAAGTGCACAATGTACAGATTTATATGGGTTAATGCAAGGTCAAGCTGAGTTGTATAATAGTATATTATTCAATGAGCGGTAATGCAGGTCAAAACACACGCAGATGAATTTTGCACCACGAGCCGTCAGGCGAGTGGTGTAATTCATCAAGTGTGTTTTGAGCATTACCGCGAATTGAATACTATACTTTATCCACGACTTCTTCAGTAAAATCGAATTAATCCGCATTTAAAAAATTTTGAACAGTTGTCAAAAGCGTTGACAACATTTCGTCAAACCTCTGTACTCTGTGGTCGGGAATCAAATCAGAGTGTCTAACTAATCGAATCAAGTACTTTCGCAAATTCAAAAATTTACGTTTTTCAAAAATAAATCTGGAATAAATCGCTAGAACGTTATCTTGATGGCTGAAATAGATTTCCGGATCGTTCCAACTTTTTAATTATTTTTTTGTAAGCAATTTCATTCTTCCTAGGTATTTTTATAAGCGGGTGTTATGTGCGGGTGTTATTATAACACTCGCTGCTCGGTTCATAGACATGTCTACGGTTGTGTTATGACTACCATTACACATAGAAATTAGTTTAATGGAGTGGATAAAAATAATTTACAGTGTTGTATTATCTCACCTTCAAACTTCCCCTAGTGCAGTATTCAGTTATAATACAAATGTTCGGAGATTCAGTGCAGGCTCCAATGAAGGAGTTCAAATTATCATGCTGTAGATCTCGCATCTAAAAATGAACAAGGTCGGTAAATTGATCTTTGAATTTGGTTTATACTTCGATCTGCACTACAACTTTACCATTTTTAATTCTTTCTTCATTTCTCTTGTGATGTCAATGGACTTCTTGTCAATGTTTTTAACAGCAAATACTCTTCCCTTATAAATTCCTATTTGAGTGAAAATTGTAGAGTATCTGAAATCGGCGTCGGGATTAGAGCTCAGAGAGACCTGACTTGTTCTTATCAACGGATGGTTCTGCTAAAACAAATATTGTAACAGCATAATCTGTTGTTAGTTAATAACGTGGAAAATTTTTCGTGAATTTTTTCATGGGGAGAGAAATGCAATCCATAAAATTGAAGAATATGTGTTGAAATCATCTACCAAATTTTAGAGTACGCAATCTGGAACAACATCGGCTGAGATGATAGTAATATTCAATATTTCTGAAATATTGTATTAATCTTTCAAGGACGGTTTCATTGAAAATCCATACTAATATTATAAATGTCTGTCTGTTACTCTTTCACGCCTAAACGGATTTTGATGAAATTTGGTATGGTGATAGATGATAACCTAGAAATGGTCATAGGCTATAAATAATCACGCCATCGTTCTTAGGGAGTAGGCAGTAGGCAGATAACTAATGCCCGTACTCATAGTCGATACTCCGTCAGATCTCAATCTCATACTCAAGCCGTTCTCGGCGGAGACGAGCTCGCATGCTTAGCGACGATCGTATCTCATAAACAAACCTTCGGCAAAACTCGGCGGAGAATTCGAACATCATCGGAATCTGGTTATTTTCACTTTTTTCTGTGGTATCACTGCTGAGTTGCCATGGAGATCCGCCATTTACATTTTGAAATTTGAATATTGACAATTTGTATGACAGTTCGACATCCGAGCACGTCTCAAGGTTGGTCGGTAGCTGAGCATCGACGAAGTATTGCTTGAGTACTAGTATATTTTATCTATGTTGAGTACTATGAGATGAAAAGGAATGCTTGAGAATTGCTTGAGTACGAGAACTGACGAAGCATCGACTATGAGCCGTATTCATAGTTCGCCCTTGAGTTGAGTGACAGTTAATGTCACCTTTATGTCTAGTATTCATAAGGACCATAAAACTCACACTCACCCTCAAGGGTCAACTATGAATACGGCTCTATGAGTACGGGCATAAATTGAGTTAGGGATTTTTAGTCGTTTTTGTTAGGATTTTTGCTCTTTCACGTCTAAACGGCTGAACAGATTTTGATGAAATTTAGTAAGGTAATGGATGGTTACCTAAAAACGGATATAAGATCAAAATGATCACGTCATCATACTTAGGGGGTAGGAAGTAGGCAGAAAACTGAATGGAGTTAGTGATTTTTTCATGGTTTTTGCTGGGAGTTTTGCTCTATCATGCCTAAACGGCTGAACGGATTTTGATGAAATTTAGTTAGGTGATAGATAGTAACCTAGAAAAGGATATGGACTATTAATATTCATGCTATCATACTTAAGGCGTAGGCAGTAGACAGAAAACTAATTAAGTTAGGGATTTTTAATCGTTTGTTTTAAAACTCTAACTCATTCACGCCTTAACGTCTGAACGGATTTTTATAAGACTTGGGTAATATAAAGATAGGATCCTAGGCACGGACACAGGCTACTTTTTACGGCGGGAAAATACCTCATTCCCGCGGAAATCTAGCGTGATCTTGTCAAGAAGCGCATGACGCCATAGCTACTGAAATGATTTTGATGTTTTTTTTTTAACTGAGTGTTACTAAGACTTCAAGTTAGTATTTGATCACTTTTCTAACTTAGAGGGTCGGTAGACGCCATAATTTAGTACTTTTGCCGATAATACTGAGTAACTTACCCTTGTGGATTTAGAGTTTGATTTCTGATCATTGAGTTGTATTTCTCTAAAGTCAATTTTCCATATCAAACTATCCAGTTCCTGTTCATATCTCCAATTTCTATAAAACGCAAGAATAATTATTACGATGACCAAGAGGCAGCCTCCAGTGACACCGTAAACGATCTCTCTCGTATGTGCTGAAATGTGGTAATAAAACACTTAATAACATTATTCAGGGTCAAGAAGTGGGTCATTTATGATACCCACCAATACTTAATCTGAAAATTATGGCATTGCAACTATACATGTCAAATTATTTTCGTACCGTTTATCGCTCATTAAATGAAAATGTTAGGTGATAAAGTCTGCAAAATGATAATAAAATTTAGATTTATCCCTACTGAAAACGATTATAATTAGTCTGAAACTAACGATCTGCTAATCTCTGAAATACATATGTAATATAGGTATGTTTTTTTTTCTTATTCATTTCAGTAGTGAGTGATTCATTTTATTTTATAAGAGAACATCATACTTTACCTTAAATACATATAATTAATACTGATGATACTGATGGACAAAATTAGCGGACCACCTAAAATTTCGTTAAATTTTCACAATGGATATCTTCCCAATCTTTAGTCGGATTTCAATGTTTTCTTCTTTCAATTGTAGCTCTGTTATTGTCGAATTTCCTCTATTCAACAGAAGTCCAAAAAATAAAATCTTCATATTCTACAGGTTGTTTAAATAATGTCATGTTTTATAGTCAAATTTTAACGTCTTCTGTGGGCAATGCCAGGTTGCTGAGGCATATAAAAACAATAAAGAGTTGTAGTCTAGTATCTCTTGAGTATTTTGTTTTTTTAAAAAACAATTTATCTTGGAATCGTCCACAGATATTCAACATTTTATTAACTCTTGTATTTTATGCATTAGCTATGAATATATCTTCGCAACCATTTGTCCGATTTGAATGAAATGCAAGATGTTATAAAAATGTGAATATCTCTGAAAGGGTACAAGTTAAATTGCTTTTAAAAAAAGCAAAATACTTAGAAAACATCAGGCTATATCACTGTATATTTTTTAGATATCTGGTATTGCCCACAGAAGGCGTTAAACTATAATGAAAAAAACCGAAAATTTAAACGCCCTATACAGCATGATGCATTTCTTTTTTTGATCTCATTGTAGTATGATATTCGCTACAACATTCAAATCGTACAAATGGTTGCGAAGATCTTCATGGCTAATGCATAAAATACAAGAGTTGATGAAATGTTGAATATCTCTGGACGATTCCAAAATAATTTTTTTTTTTAAACCAAAATACTCAATAGGTACTAGGCTACAACGCTTTATTGTTTTTGTATGCCTCAGCAACCTGGCATTGCCCACAGAAGACGTTAAAGTTTGATTATAAAACATGACATTATTTAAACGCCCTGTACAACATGAAGATTTTATTTTTTAGACTTCTGTTTAATGGAGGAAATTCGACAATAACAGAGCTACAATTGAAAGAAAAAAACATTGAAATCCGACTAAAGATTGGGAAGATATCGATTGATGAAATTAACGAAATTTTAGGTGGTGCGCTAATTTTGTCCATCAGTATATTTACGTCCTTAGAATTGTTTGGATTAAAGAAAATTCATTAAAATTAGAATTTCTTATTGAGGCACAAAAATTATTACAGCCATAATTATCATTTTATCAGGTAAATCTTTTTGAGATTGAAATGCACTTATTATATTGAATTGCAAATTCGTGCCATATTCCGTGTGATAAAAAATGAAAATTGGTTATCTTTCAGCACTTACTGATACAATTTTCGTTCCTGAAACCACAAATTGGAATTGCAATAGGTGGATGTCCCCGGAACCATTCAATATGGCTGAAGATGTTCAAAATCTGAAATAGGATATTTTTTGAGGAGAATCTCTATGAACATATTGAACATATTTTTTGTTGAATTTTGCAAACATTCTGTTGATCTCAAAAGATTTTCTTAAGATAATTAGTCACGAATTCACGCATTCTGTCACCCTTGAAAACAATAATAATGATTTAGAACTACACTACTGGAAAAAATTAAAGGGTCAAAAAAAAATTCCAAATTTTTCGGCAATTTTCAACATGCCGTAACTTTGAGAGGAATGGTCGTACAAGGAATTTAAAAAAAGGAAATTGTAGCTCCAAGTGTTTAGTTTTTGGATTAGAACTTCAAAAATTTTTAGTTTCAGTGGTTTTCGAGTAATAATAGAAAAATCAGCAACAAAAAAATTCTCAAAATTTTACCACTTTTTTTTCTTGTCTACGAGCGTGGAAATTTTATTTTTGCATAATCGTTATAATGATGGGATACTTTGTTAGTTCAGCTTTAATTATTTTTTTATTGACCTCAATACGTCCACTTATCGCCGAGATATCGGTCTTCAATGGAAAAGGACCCTTTGTCTTTGATTATCGATTTCTCAGCAACCAATGATCGCAACCAAAATTGAAGGAGGGTTTCAAAACATTAAATGAACTTTCATTAATGAACATCCATTGTTTATTTATAGAAATTTTTTTTCTTCATGTCGCATCAATATAAAAATTTAACAAAAAAAGGACTTTTGGTGGTTTCTTGAAAAATCTACCGCTTGATCGAAAATTTTGAGGAAACCAATAATGTTAAGTGTGACTTTCACAGTTCAATATGTTGGTAAAAACCTTACGAAGAGCCAACTCAATCTAGGGAGCCGTTTTTTTGTTTGACTCGATTGAATTCTTGAAAAAAAATAAGGATCACGTTTTTTGCTCTGAGAAGCTCATAATCTTTAAAAAAGTCAAAAAAGAATTGTCTCGAGCTTTTTCCAAATTTTAATTGCAGATAGTACATAAATTTCAAAAAAAGAAAAATAAAATGAACTAATAATAAAATTTTTATTAATTTAATAACGGTATTGCCACCCCTGTTTTCCATTTGAAGACCGATATCTCGGCGAGAAGTGGACGTATTGGGATCAATAAAAAATAAATTGAAGCTGAATCAACAAAGTATCCCATCAGTATAACGATATGCAAAAATAAAATTTCCACTCTCGTAGACAAGAAAAAAAAGTGGTAAAATTTTGAGATTTCTTTTGTTGCTGATTTTTTTATCATTACTCGAAAACGACTGAAACTTAAAATTTTTGAAGTTTAAATCCAAAAACTAGACGCTTGGAGCTACAATTTGCTTTTTTTAAATTCCTTGTACGACCATTCCTCTCAAAGTTACGACATGTTGAAAATTGCCGAAAAATTTGGAATTTTTTTTTGATCCTTTAATTTTTTCCAGTAGTGTATTTCTCGAGATATTTGAATTTTCGATTTCCAAGAAGTTCCCATTTCACATCAATGCCCTTTTCATTTTGTTTCAACTCACTCGCCATCGGTATGCAGATCTCCAAAAATCACACAATATGAGGGAAAAACGTCATACAATGAAAATAAACATAAATTGTTATTGACGTATTTAATAACAACAGTGGAAATCAAAACAGATCATTCAGTGTGTCATTCGACTCAGCATTTTTATTCGACACCCATACAAGAGAAACTTGAACCGTGTTCAGTAAATAAAATGCATTGCTACGTTCTTTTCATAATATGTTTATTTTCTGTTTTCTCGCACATCCGAGTAAGTGCAATGAAGTAATTCTCAAGTAAAACTATTTACAATGTCTTTTTCTGTTTTTCTAGGGAGAAAACATCACAGAGTCGGATATCCGAGAGGAGGAATTGCCGTCGAAAGTTCAACAAAGGAATCTAATAGACGCAGGCCGAGAGCTTTGCGGTTTGATTAGAGATGTGGTTTCCACTGAAGCGAGAGAATCTGAGAATGCTGTCCAAAAAGATATCGAGATGATGATATCCAAAGCTAGAGAGCTTGTTACTTTGAAACAAGAAAACTTCGAACTCAGTAAGTTACATGCAGTTTGAAATCCATATTTGTATAGATTGCTCTGAAGTGTATTTACAATAGAAGTGAAATAATGTTCTATAAAACTGAACAGATAGTGTATAATCCATTCGAATGGTGCTTTTAGTAGGAAAGTTTTAGGCTAATTTTGATTTCTTTCATTTTTTGTTTTTTGGAGTGCTGAATCAGAATTTAAGCTTTGCTAACAAAATTTCTTGACGAAACAGGAAATACAAAAACAAATAAAAATCTCATTCTTGGTCAGTTTTTTGCTTATTACTCGGAAACTACCAACTTTTCGTGAAAAACCTTTCATACAAAATGAAATTACCTGAAATTTCCTACAAATTGTAGGAACTAACAAAGCTTGTTCTGTGACAACCCGTTCTGGCTCAAATTATAGATGAAAATGAGGTTGTTTCTATGATTCATTAAATGGAAAACAAATTAAATTCTATGGTTCCGATGATGCGATTCTCTTGAAATTTCGCACGAACATTCAGTATCGATTCACAAAATAAATTTCACTTGAATCGGATATCTTCTTATGGAAGTATAAAGATTTATCTTTTCAACGTTTCAATTTAATTTACTATGGTTTTGTTCACACAATGGGCACCAAGTTTTGCATGGATCTTCTTATCTTGCATATGGCCTCAGCATCTCATTTCGAAGGGTTTCGTTTTGTCTGAGATATCAAGGAACAAAAATTTTGAATGGCCATATTTTATTATTTATTTTATTACATTAAACATAAAACATGAATAATATTATATGGCCATTCTAAATTCTTGTTCCTCAATATCTCAGACAAAACAAAATGAAATGTTGCGGCAAATGCAAGATGCTCATAATAAGCCTTATGCAAAATTGTGTGACCATAGTGTGAACAGAACCATAGAAAATTCTATTGGAATATTGAAAAGGGAAATCTCTATATTTCCATAACAAGATATCCGATTCGAGTGGAATTTATTTTGCAGTCGAGACTGATATACCGAATATTCATGCAAAATTTGAAGAGGATCGCATAATCGGAAACAGAATTTCCATTTTTTTCATTTATTGTGTCATAGAGTATACCTCATTTTCAACTATAATTTGAGCTAGAGCGGGTTATCGTCGAACAAGCTGTGTTAGTACAATTTGTAAGAAATTTTAATTACGCCTCATATGCTCTGTAAAGTCATTGCATAAAGGGTGATTCACTTATCTTGGTAACTTAATTTTTCTCGAAAAGGGATGGATATTTTTTTATTCTGTTGACGGTATTTGGTATACATGCAACATGTCAAATCATACCTGTATTCTTTATAGCGGCCATTATAATCGATACTTAATTTATATCTTCTCCTTAGTTCATTATAAGTTACTTTGTCCAAGTGAACCCGAATATTTTGGCCAAAGCAACTCAGGTTTAATGTGTTTATAAATGAATTCTTCAATAGTATGTTCTTTTGAGATTAAGAAATGTAAAATGAAATGAAACAACACACACAGCCGAAGATTGTAATAAACAATAATGCGTGTTTCATTTTATTTTACATTTCTTAATCAGGTTTATGATTAAGAAGAAGATATAATCTATGTATGGGTCATAATGGCCGGTATATAGAACCATTGTTTAAGTTCTCCTTGAACAATGATAGAAAAATTGATTTGACATGTTGCATTTATTAATAGAAAAAAGGTTATTGTTATAAATAAAGTATTTGAAATAGTTCGCTACGAAGTACAAAGTCTCTTCGATTTTAAGAAACGCAATCATATACAGTGTGTTTGGTCACGACTTAGCGATAATTTAAGGGCGTCAAATATACCTAATTTTATCGACAAAAACACCCACATTGGAAAGTTTACCCCCTTATAGTTTTGGAGTAGCGCCATTTTAAATTTACTTTTTTATTTTCGTTGACCCTTCCAAATAATATCGATTTCTTCTGACATAAAGGTCCTATAGATGAAAAAAATGTTTTTTTGAATCATGATACTACAACCTTTCATCGAAGTGAAACAATATGAAAACATTCAACTTGAAAAGGAAATAAAAAAATTCTTCAGAAAAATTTTAGTAGAAAAATGTACTGATTTTCTTCGTAAATCCGCAATAGCACAGAAATAGCTCATTGAAGTATAACGTCATTTCTGTTAGTTACATAATTCGAGAGTTATTGCTGTTCAAGCATGACCACTACGCGAGCGCCCCTTTTTTTTGCTTCTGCAGGTCGTCATGAGGGCCACTGCCTCTCTACAAAGCAGAGGAGGCCATTTTGAGCAATTTTAATAATTAATTTGTTTGTTTGATCATTAAAAATTATCGAAAGTACAGTACTGAGTTTTATCTTATTTTATCAATTCTCATAAGGGTCATGTTCTAACAGCAATTCCTTTATAATTATGTAACTTACAGAAATTATGTTGCTATCATTTTGTAGCTAATATCCTTGCATGCTAGCTCATTGAAAAAAGAATACTTCAATGTGCTAGTTCCTGTACTATTGCGGATTTCCTAAGAAAATCAGTACATTTTCATCCTAAAATTTTTTTAAAGAATTTTTGTATGGCATTTCTGAATTGAATGTTTTCATATTGTTTCACTTTAATAAAAAATGGTAGTATCATCCTTCAGAAAACGTTTTTTTCACATCTGTAGGACCTTTATGTCCAAAGAAATCGATATTATTTGGAAGGGTCGACTAAAATAAAAAAGTAAATTTAAAATGGGGGCCACTTCAAAACTGGGGGGGCTAAACTCCCCAATGTGGGTGTTTTTGTCGATAAAATTAGGTATATTTGATGCCCTTAAATTATCGCTAAGTCGTGAGCAAACACACTGTATATGTCTCTTAATCACGGCATACTGTCACGATACAGAAACCAATAAATGGAATTGAAATAACATAATAGAAATAGAAAAAATGGTATCCAGATGAAACATTCAGAATTAAATAATCTTTCGAACTACATAATGAGGAAGATACCTTCCTGAAAAAAAAATTTGCGCCTCGAAGCCTGGCGTCTTGATTATTTTCTCAGACTTTTACGTACATCTCAAGTCAATATTGACTTGTTCCAAATACCGTCAACAGAATAAAAAAATATTCATTCCTTTTCGAGAAGAGTTAGGTTACCAAGATGAGTGAATTACCCTGTATATTAAAATAAAATGCAAAAAATTATGAATATGGTTGAGAGCAGAAGTTTCACTTAAAAAAATTTATGGTCGAAAGTTGAACTTTCTCCTTATCGTTATTCATGCTTTTTCACTTCATTTGCTGGCAATCGTATAGCGGATTCTCAAGATGTGCTACAAAACATTTTTGATGTAAACTTCGTCAGATGATGGAATAAGTTTGATTATAATGATTATTTTTCCGACCCAAATATCGACCAATAGAATTGCACCATTCGACGTCACGTGGTTCAACCTACATGGTATTATACTGAAAATTTTATTCATCTGTAAAATTCGACAGACAACAATGTTCCGACTGATTTTTTATTGTTGTTTTAGCCAATGAGCATACAATTAGGCGATAATTTTGCACTAGTGCAAATTATCGATAATTCGCACTAGTGCAAAATTATCAGGTCCTTTAAAATAAATGCAGACGTAATTATGAACGTTTATTACTTATTAGAGTAACATGAAAACTGTTGAACAACTTACAGCGACACAATACGATTTGATGGATTCACAAAATTTTCTTATTAAATTTAACTCTTGCAATGAAAATGAATCGATAATTTTTGACAAATCTGCTCTCATGCAAGTTAAACTGTAAAAGGCACTCGAGCGCTCCGCGCACTCGTGCTCTTTTTCAACTTAACTTGCATTCGAGCATATTTCCTAAAAATTATCGATAATTTTCATTGCACTAGTTAAATTACAACTGATAATTTTTTGAAAATTTTCTCTGGTAGTTGCTATATATAAAAAACAAACATGATCCAGTCAAATTAATCACACGTCAAACTGTCAGGTTGAATTCAATTGTGAAAATTGGAGATTTTGCATGAAAATGAGTCGATTTGGAGTTTGTTCTCTGTCCACCATCGATAAAAAAGTCAAAGGAAATGTTGTACTGAGAGGGAATACACATTGAGTGCTGAAACGAGTGAAGCGCAATTGGCAAACATTATGAAAGATTACGCTTACAATATGAAGAAAATGGATGGAGAAGACTATAAGGAAGGTACAATATTTGTTAACTGTACATTTCGTCTCATGGTGCAATTCTATTGGCCGACATTTGGGACGGAAAAATAATCCCCCGAATACCACACGAGCTCCAAAATTATCTAGCATTTCCCTCAAGGTTCCCTGCAAACAAATAAAGTCGTCAAGTTTTTCAGGAAAAATCACTCGCGCTTCGCGCTCGTGATTTTTTAACCTGAAAAACTTGACTCCTTCATTTGTTTGCAACGAACCTATCGGGAAATACCCGATAATTTTGAAGCTCTTGTGGTATTATAAGTGAAAATTTAAGAAAAGCCCTGAGCAGTAACATTTGAGCACTCGTTCTTTGGTGAAGCAATAAGACTATTTCCACAAAATTTCATATAGCGTTTCAGATTGATACCAAAGATTTAAGTGCAGAATCTCAGCACAATCGGAATTATATTCTGGAAATTATTCAAAAAATGAAATATATAAAAAAATTAAATTGTATGGTTCTGATGATGCGATCCTCTTGTAATTGTGCATGATCATCCAGTATATCAGTCTTGATTCAAAAAATAAATTTCACTAGAGTCGGTTATCCTGTTATAGAAATATAGAGATTCTTCTTTTCAATATTTCAATTGAATTTTGTATGGTTCTGTTGACACAAAATTTCGCTCGAAAATTCAGTATTAGTCTTCATTCACAAAAGAAATTTCACTTAAATCGAATATCCTCTTATGGAGATATGAAGATTTTTCCTTCCAATATTTCAATTGAATTTTATATGATCCTGTTAAAACTATGGCCACAAAATTCTGCAACCCCGGTGATGTTAGCTCCCGGCCAACCAGCTCCAAGCGCGCCTATTCCACTACGGTCGATGAGGTCGCCCGGCGTCAGCTGATTTGTTTTACGGTTAATTCTGAGGAATGCTACATCGGAAGTGATCAAATTCATACCGCAAGCAAAGAATTGAACAATTCAAATATATTTAAACTTCCTTTTATTCAATTTCTATCACATTAGGGGAAAAATCGGTATCGACTCGTACGAAACAATTTATTGAAGTTTCATTAGTTTGAGATATCCGGCCAAGAATTCTGATGATTGGAAATGGACTAGGCGTCATTCAACGTACTTTGGAGTAAATTTTCAATCATTTCTCCCTCAGCTCCAAAGATCGAACTTGGGGTTTTCAAGTTTTTTTGGTTAGCACGATCGAATAATATTTTTTTTTGTATTTCGAATGTCCGGCCAAAAAGTCCGGTGGATGATATAGTTAGGACATTAAATAAACTATTTCCAGAAAAAATGTTGTTCGTTTCTGAGAACCCCATACCCCCAGCTCCAAGGATAAAAGCCGGCACTCTCGTCACGAACTAGATTTGACAACATTTCTTTTTTTGTGCTTGTTTCGGGAAACCGGCCAGAAATTCCGTTAAATGGTTTTCATCGTATATGATATGAGTTATATTGGAGAAAAATTTCGTTAGATTCTGAGAACCCTGCAACCCTATATGTGAGGATCGTTCTCAACACTGTTTAGTTTCGCTGTTGACTCGATGGCAAAAATCCATTTTTCTTCTATTTGGGATGTCCGGCCAAAAATTCTGAAAAGTGGATTCGATAGAGCATTATACAAATTACGTCTGACATAATTTTCAATCGATTTCTTGCACCACACACCCCCAGCTCCAAGGATCGAACTTTGGGTTTTCAAGTTTTACTGTTAACACGATCGAATAATATTTTTTTTGTATTTCGAATGTCCGACCAAAAAGTCTAGTTGATGATATCGTTAGGACATTATATGAGCTATCACGAAAAAAAGTTTCGTTCGTTTCTGAGAACCCCATACCCCCAGCTCTAAGGATAAAAGCCGACGCTCTCTCGTCTCGAACTCGATATGACAACATTTCCTTTTTTTGTGCTTGTTTCGGTAACCCGGCCAAGAATTCCGTTAGATGGTTTTCATAGTGCATGATATGAGTTATATTGGAGAAAAAATTCGTTAGATTCTGAGAACCCTGCAGCCCTAGATGTGAGGATCGTTTCAACACTGTTTAGTTTCGCTGTTGACTCGATGGCAAAAATTAATTTTTTCTTCTAGTGGGGATGTCCGGCCAAAAATTCTGAAAAGTGGATTCGATAGAGCATTATACAAATTACGTCTGACATAATTTTCAATCGATTCCTTGCACCGCACACCCCCAGCTCCAAGGATAGAACTTGGGGTTTTCAAGTTTTACTGTTAACACGATCGAATAATATTTTTTTTGTATTTCGAATGTCCGGCCAAAAAGTCTACTAGATGATATCGTTAGGTCATTATATGATCTATTACGAAAAAAAGTTTTGTTCGTTTCTGAGAACCCCATAACCCCAGCTCCAAGGATAAAAGCCGACGCTCTCTCGTCTCGGACTCGATATGACTATATTTTCTCTGTTTCTGTTGTTTGTTTCGGGAACCCGGCCAAAAATTCTGTTAAATGGTTTTCATCTTGTATGACATAAGTTATATTGGAGAAAAATTTCGTTAGATTCTGAGAACCCTGCAACCCTAAATGTGAGGATCGTTTCAACACTGATGTTTAGTTTCGCTGTTGACTCGATGGCAAAAATCCATTTTTTCTTCTATTTGGGATGTCCGGCCAAAACTTCTGAAAAGTGGATTCGATAGAGCATTATACAAATTACGTCTGACATAATTTTTATTCGATTCCTTGCACCGCACACCCCCAGCTCCAAGGATCGAACTTGGGGTTTTCAAGTTTTACTGTTAACACGATCGAATAATATTTTTTTTGTATTTCGAATGTCCGGCCAAAAAGTCTAGTAGATGATATCGTTAGGACATTATATGAGCTATCACGAAAAAAAGTTTCGTTCGTTTCTGAGAACCCCGTACCCCCAGCTCCAAGGATAAAAGCCGACGCTCTCTCGTCTCGGACTCGATATGACAAGATTTCCTTTTTTGTGCTTGTTTCGGTTACCCGGCCAAGAATTCCGTTGAATGGTTTTCATTGTGTTGACTCGATGGCAAAAATCATTTTTTTCTTCTATTTGAAAACTGAATTCGATAGAACATTATACAAATTACGTCTGACATAATTTTCATTCGATTTCTTGCACCACACACCCCCAGCTCCAAGGATCGAACTTGGGGCTTTCAAGTTTTACTGTTGAATTCGATAACACAGTGCGCCTTCAGCTCCCAAGGTGAAATTCGCCCTAGCAAGTGATGTATCTTCGTTTTTCTCCCGTTTTCCTCTTGCCAAAACTGAAATCCGTTTTCCGATCTTTCGTTACCGAGATATAGACAATTCAAAGTGCCCTGCTGGTGTGACGTTACACCCCAAACGGATCTTGCCGACATGTGTCATTCGAAAGGTCTCGTTTTGCACAACAATCTGTTTATTTTGCCCATTTATACATTGAAAGATTTTTGAAAAAAAAATATTTTCTTGTCCCGCCCTAGCAAGTGAGGTATCTGCGTTTTGCCCCTGTTTTGCTCCTTTCAAAACTGAAATCAGTTCATTCTACTCATTTATCCCATATTGTTAACAGTATAACTTGAACATCTCATGTTCGATCCTTGGAGCTGGGGGTGTGTGGTGTGAGGAATCAAATGAAAATTACGTCAGACGTAATTTGTATAATGCTCTATCGAATTCATCTCCTAGAATTCTTGGCCGGACATCCCAAATAGAAGAAAAAATGGATTTTTGCCATCGAGTCAACAGCGAAACTAAACAGTGTTAAAACGATTTTCACATCTAGGGTTGCAGGGTTCTCAGAGTCTAACGAATTTTTTCTCCAATATAACTCATATCATACACGATGAAAACCATCCAACGGAATACTTGGCCGGGTAACCGAAACAAGCACAAAAAAAGGAAAACTTGTCATATCGAGTCCGAGACGAGAGAGCGTCGGCTTTTATCCTTGGAGCTGGGGATATGGGGTTCTCAGAAACGAACAAAACTTTTTTTCGTGATAGCTCATATAATGTCCTAACGATATCATCTACTAGACTTTTTGGCCGGACATTCGAAATACAAAAAAAATATTATTCGATCGTGTTAACAGTAAAACTTGAAAACCCCAAGTTCGATCCTTGGAGCTGGGGGTGTGTGGTGCAAGGAATCGAATGAAAATTATGTCAGACGTAATTTGTATAATGTTCTATCGAATCCACTTTTCAGAATTTTTGGCCGGACATCCCAAATAAAGAAAAAATGGATTTTTGCCATCGAGTCAACAGCGAAACTAAACGGTGTTGAAACGATCCTCACATCTAGGGTTGCAGGGTCTCAGAATCTAACGATTTTTTTCTCCAATATAACTCATATCATACACGATGAAAACCATTTAACACAATTTTTGGCCGGGTTCCCGAAACAAGCACAAAAAAAAGAAATGTTGTCATATCTAGTTCGAGACGAGAGAGCGTCGGCTTTTATCCTTGGAGATAGGGGTATGGGGTTCTCAGAAACGAACGAAACTTTTTTTCGTTATAGCTCATATAATGTCCTAACGACATCATCAACTAGACTTTTTGGCCGGACATTCGAAATACAATAAAAAATATTATTCGATCGTGTTAACAGTAAAACTTGAAAACCCCAAGTTCGATCCTTGGAGCTGGGGGTGTGTGTTGCAAGGAATCGAATGAAAATTATGTCAGACGTAATTTGTATAATGCTCTATCGAATCCACATTTCAGAATTTTTGGCCGGACATCCCAATTAGAAGAAAAATGGATTTTTGCCATCGAGTCAACAGCGAAACTAAACAGTGTTGAGAACGATCCTCACATATAGGGTTGCAGGGTTCTCAGAATCTAACGAAATTTTTCTCCATATAACTCATATCATATACGATGAAAACCATTTAACGGAATTTCTGGCCGGGTTTCCCGAAACAAGCACAAAAAAAGAAATGTTGTCATATCTAGTTCGTGACGAGAGTGCCGGCTTTTATCCTTGGAGCTGGGGGTATGGGGTTCTCAGAAACGAACAACATTTTTTCTGGAAATAGTTTATATAATGTCCTAACTATATCATCCACCGGATTTTTTGGCCGGACATTCGAAATACAAAAAAAATATTATTCGATCGTGCTAACCGTAAACCTTGAAGAACCCAATTTCGATCTTTGGAGCTGGGGGAGAAATGATTGAAAATTTACTCCAAAGTACGTTGAATGAAGCCTAGGCCATTCCATTTATCAGAATTCTTGGCCGGATATCTCAAACTAATGAAACTTCAATAAATTGTTTCGTACGAGTAGATACCGATTTTTCCTCTAATGTGATAGAAATTGAATAAATGGAAGTTTAAATATATTTGAATTGTTCAATTATTTGCTTGCGGTATGAATTTGATCACTTCCGATGTAGCATTCCTCAGAATTAACCGTAAAACAAATCAGCTGACGCCGGGCGACCTCATCGACCGTGGTGGAATAGGCGCGCTTGGAGCTGGTTGGCCGGGAGCTAACATCACCGGGGTAATTCTGCATGAACTTTCAGTGTATCACTGTAAATCTTCATTTATAGGTACAATAATTTCCATTCGAATCAGATTTTTTTCGAAAATATGGAGTTTCACCTTTTCAATATGACAATAAAATTTTGCATGAGGCTTATTCTGAGCATCTTCATTTCATCACAACATTTAAATCCGATGGGTTCCGTTTTGTCTGAGATATTGAGGAAAAAATTTTAAAGTGAAACATTATCGATTACAATGGTCTTTTATTTCACAGAACATGCATGCTCGAAAAAGGACCTGAAATCGAGAAAATTCTTGAGATTGATTCCCCAATTAAAAGAAGAAATGGACGTTGGTCTTATAGAATGCCAATCCCTGGTCACTGACCAAACATCCATTATCGCGAATAAAATCGTTGAGGACGCTTTCGGACTGGAACAGAAGGGTCAGGGTATAATGAACGATTTCTTCGAATGTAGTAAGAAGGGAAGTTGGACAATGTTCGGTTGCTACAAGAAAACAATCGGGGCTAAGATACTTCCGCTTAAGGAGTTCCTAATGGATACCGTGAGAGCACACAGCAGGGCACATACGGACTTTTTGACTGCCAGAAATAACGCAGCCAGTTGCATCGAAAAACAGCTCAGAGATTATGATGATAAATTAGAGTCGATGTACAATTCATTCAAATAATTGGTAATATTTTTTTAATTAATTAGTGTTTAGTTTTTTATTTAGATTGAATAGATTGTGAAATTTTGGGTGTTTCTTTACCTCAGCAAAAATTCAACTTTCTTGAATTTGCCTCTACATTCATCATTTCTGGGTCTCTATTCTTTCCAAGAATTGGGAATTTTTCATCCAAAATGACAAGATAAGGAATAGTATATAACATTACTAGCAAGGTAAGAGGGTTTTAACTGGCGAATGGAGGATATAATTGACGAGCCGCAGGCTAGTCAGTTACCTCCTTGAGGCAGTAAAACCCGTTACCTTGCGTGTATTGTTTTATATTTTATTTGTTTCTCGTTTGTAAAAAGGTGAGATAAATTCCAAAAAAATCTCAATAATTTGTCGCAAATGTCGTAAGCCATTTATGATTATTTATGACATCGGAAAATTATGACAACTGTCAGTGGCTTTACGAGAGGGAATTCCTTCAAGAATATTTGCTCATTTCTGACGAAAAAGGTCAGATCCAAATGAAGCAAGGTATGAATATCGTTTTTTAATACTTTTATAACGTTTATTACTAAAAATATTTGTTCCAGGAACGATGAAATTAGAAGGATGAATGAAATTAGAAGCAAGTACGTGAAAAGGAAAACAAATAGATACGAATAAAACAAGGTACGAATATCGTTTTTGAATAGTTTGAGAACGTTTATTGAGAAAAACATTTGTTCCAGGAACTCTGAGATTAGAAGAATGAATGAAATTAGAAGCAAGTACTTGACAACTTTCAATGTAAATAATACTACTAACTTGTAAAAGTTTTACAAGTTAACTGTCAATTTTACAAGTTAGTGACTTGATAAAATAAACTTCCTTGATTATTATTGTGTTTTTGGAAACTGACGTTTACTAATGAGAAACAAATAAAAACTTTTAAGATAAAGAAAAAATGACAAATAAAAAAATTCTTTGCCTTTAAGGAGGCTAACCTAACAAATTTTTGAAACATAGATAAATTGAAAATAATAATCATCGAAATGATAGCTTCTTACAAGTAGTCTTAAATGTAGAAGTTTTTCAATAGGATGTTGTCTCTGAGGGATATGGGACACTGACGAGGCCTAATGAGGCCGAAACCGGTCTGTCTCTTCCCTCATTGACAACATCTTGAATAAATCATCCCAGTCCGCATGAAGAAGGTTCTGTGAGCCTATCAATTGAAGATTGGATTCATTTCGATGATTATTATTTTCAATTTATCTATGTTTCAAAAAGGAAGAACTTGAAACATATAAAGAAGATATATAATTTGTCATACTGGGTTTTGTTGGTGCTCTTCTTCAATGTTATTAACTGTGAATATAACCTCATATTAATTAGTTTTTCGTTATACAATTTCGAAAAGTTTTATTAGAAAAATAATTATTAAAATAAACCATAAGTTAGATTCAATTGAGAATTAGTTGATTGAATTTCATTAAGGTACTGGAGTTTAGAGATGATATTCTCAAAAAAGGAAAATTAAGTTTATATTTGTGAAAACACAAAACCTTAGTTGTTCAGTTCAAGTGCATCATACATCATGACAAAAATCATGTTATTCAGGATAAGTTGAGATTTATTTATATTTGGTTTGATTTTTTTTATATTTTCATGAAATTTTTATATTGAATTTATTATATAGGCTGTCAATTATATTGGACAAGCGTATTGAAATTCAATTCTGAAAAATAACTGTGAGGATGGAAATATCATGAAGGTATAATACACTACTGGAAAAAATTAAAGGATCAAAAAAAATTCCAAATTTTCGACATGTCGTAACTTTGAGAGGAATGGTCGTACAAGGAATTTAAAAAAAGGAAATTGTAGCTCCAAGTGTCTAGTTTTTGGATTAGAACTTCAAAAATTCTAAGTTTCAGTGGTTTTCGAGTAATGATAGAAAAATCAGAAACAGAAAAATTCTCAAAATTTTACCAATTTTTTTTTCTTGTCTACGAGCGTGGAAATTTTATTTTTGCATAATCGTTATAATGATAGGATACTTTGTTAATTCAACTTCAATTTATTTTTTTATTGACCTCAATACGTCCACTTCTCGCCGAGATATCGGTCTTCAAATGGAAAAGGATCCATGTTTTATGCGTAATTAAATTGATAAAAATTTTATTTGTTAGTTTATTTTATTTTTCTTTTTTTGAAATTTATGTACTATCTGCGATTAAAATGTGGAAAAAGCTCGAGAAAATTCTTTTTTGCCTTTTTGAAGATTATGAGCTTCTCAGAGCAAAAAATTTTTCTCAAAAATTCAATCGAGTCAAACAAAAAACGGCTCGCTGGATTGAGGTGACTCTTCGTAAAGATTTTATCAACATATTGAACTGTGAAAGTCACACTTAACATTATTGGTTTCCTCAACATTTTCGATCCAGCGCGGTAGATTTTCCAAGAAACCACCAAAACCCCTTTTTTTGTTAAATTATTATATTGATGGGACATGAAGAAAAAAAAATTCCTATGAATAAGCAATGGTTGTTCATTAATCGGAGTTCATTTGAGGTCTTGAAACCCTCCTTCCGATCATTGGTTGCTGAGAAATCGATAATCAAAGACAAATGGATCCTTTTCCATTTGAAGACCGATATCTCGGCGAGAAGTGGACGTATTGAGGTCAAAGAAAAAATAAATTGAAGCTGAATTAACAAAGTATCCCATCATTATGACGATTATGCAAAAATAAAATTTCCACGCTCGAAGACAAGAAAAAAAAGTGGTAAAATTTCGAGAATTTTTTTGTTGCTAATTTTTCTATCAAACCACTGAAACTTAAAATTTTTGAAGTTCTAATCCAAAAACTAGACACTTGGAGCTACAATTTCCTTTTTTTAAATTCCTCGTACGACCATTCCTCTCAAAGTTACGGCATGTTGAAAATGGCCTTTGCGCCTGAGCGTTCTTTTATTATTTTCACTCTACAACAAATGTCTTGACGTCACAGATAATCTTGCTCGCTCCGCAGATCATATTTTCAGACTAAGCATATGGATTATTTTAATGACTCAGTGTTTTTAAAATGCCGTAAAAATTAATAACTGTTATGCGGCGTTCCCACAAGGCGTTTTTCACGACAGTGAACCACGCTTTCGTGAAATACACTTCTGTGTGAACGCATTCCTCACGAAAGCAAGTTTAAAAACTATGCGTTCACACAGAAGTGTATTTCACGAAAGCGTGGTTCACTGTCGTGTATAACGCCTCGTGGGAACGCCGTTTAAACTCGTCATCGCCTTCCAAAGGCTGTATCTTGGAAGGGTTGTCGATTTCGAAAAAAAATTATATAATCTATCCCTGCTTATTAATTATCATAACTGCTTGTTAGTTTTTATTTTTTCCGAGAAAAGTATCGACTGTATCCAAATTTTGCGGGAGACTTCTTTCTCCAGAATTGAATAGGAAACCATAAGAAAATTTTAATTTTCGAAAATCTATCCCACGAAAATACTTTTCGAACGAAAATCATAGGAGGTTGTTATTTTCAACCCCTAACAATAAGGTTATGATATCTAAAAATATTGTGCGAGTAACATCTACTTAGTGCTTTATATTATGTATAGTTTTATGACTCAGTGTTTTAAAAAGCCCTAAAAATATTCAACTCGTCATCGCCTTCCAAAGGCTGTGTCTTGGAAGGGGGGTCGATTTCAGAAAAAATTTATATGATTTAGTCCTGCTTATTTTCATCGAGGAATCATCTCCCAAAGTTCCTCGCATTTGTTTATATCCTGATTTCGTGCGAAAGTTATCATTTGAATTTTCCCAAAATATCTTCATGAAATTCCTCACGAATCTATCAATGGTAATTGGGAAAGTAAATATAAAACTTGAAACAAGACGATTTATAGTTTTGAAACTATTTCAATAAAAAAATTCAAATGTAAATGTTGTAATAATTAATTGAACTGAACTATTCGCTTAGTTTTACTCAGCTGAGATATTCCTTTCTCCCAGAAAATAACAATTCTCCAGTTTGATCGATTCTGAAGATAAAATGTTTGAGGAGTATTTTTTGTGAAAAATTCGAAAATTACGAACTTTTGGACCACACTATCTCACCCTATTTCTTTATGTGAAACAATAACAACAACGAGTGTGCAAAAGAGAATAACCTTCGTAAATACTCTGTATAAGATTGATTTGCTTTGTCTTCGTTCACCGCAGAGTTAATGCACTTATAGTTTGACATGAAGTTCATTATATTTGCCACCGCAGCTTCTAAATGAATTAAATTGCTGAAAATACGGTTAAGAGACTTCAAAGTGGGTTATGAATCGATTAGGTACTAGTCTCAATGAATATTGCATTACTCGTAAGGAGTATAAGGGACAGGAAAAGGTTCACTGTGCAAATTGGTTTCCATATTGTTTTGGATAATTTATGTGAGTTGTAATTGGACAACTTGGGTGCAGGCCTTGAAAATTTATATCCGACCATTAAATTCTTCCCACTTCTTTTCATTCTCGAACTGCCTAACAAAATCGGTATTGTTGAGATTGTTGGATACCTTGTTGATGTGGTATTTGGAGGTTCGAAGAAAAATGTTTCGGCAGGCAAATTAATATGAGAATCGATTAAATTTCAATAGATAATTTTTGAAGGTAGCATAGAAATTTGTTATTTCTACAAAGACTTGCGGATATTGACATTTGAAGAATTAAAAAAAACTCCAATCACGTTGACTACTGAAGTTCAGATGATGGGCGTTCAAAATACATGTAGTTGTAAACGCGCGTTAGCAAAACGCGCGTTGAGCGCTCATCATCTGAACGTAGCCTAAAAGGGTGTTTTTGAAACTGTGTAGGCTAAAAGATATTGTGATTGACACCTTAAGTGCATGAATCCTTCGGTTTTTCAGGCAGAGACACTTGCTATAAGGGAGTGCGTTGCGCTCTGTGCGGAACGCAATTACCAAAGAAAGAAAATATATAGCATCTGACAGCAGAGCAGCCCTGCTAGCGCTTGACTCTCCACAAGTGAAGTCAAAGTTGGTCTGGGAATGTAAAACGTCACTTAACTTACTCGGAGAAAAGAACCAGGTCAATCTCATTTGGGTGCCTGGTCACTCCGAGCTTCACGGCAATGAAGCGGCAGACCAACTGGCCAGGGAAGGGGGGACAACCCCCTTCACTGGACCAGAACCCTTTTGCGGCTTCCCAGCCAGCCATCAGGCAATGGCTATTAAGGACTGGCAACAAAAGAGGAAGCGTATGTCCTGGCGTACGACCAATGGTCACAGGCAAGCTAGGGCACTTCTCTCTTATTCGACGAGCTGGACCAAGAAAGTTCTCTCACTCGGCAAATTGGAACTGAGGAAACTGACGGGCGCTCTCACTGGGCACTGTCCCGTGAGGTATCACTCGAAAAACATGGGAAAAGCGCCCGATAATGCATGTCGCTTCTGTCAGGAAGCCACCGAGACAGCCAGACACCTGCTATGCGAGTGTGCAGCTGTTCACCAGAAACGGCTACGGCATCTTCCTGGTTCCTAAAGCCTGAACAAGTAATGGATGTGGCCCCCAGAAAGGTGGTGAAGTTCATTGAGACTTTGCTGCCGGACTGGTAAACAGCGCGGGGATGCATAATAGATCTTAAGGTCAAGGTGCTCGCAAGGTCGGTTTTGATCTGTCGCCCCTCCTCTAATCTAATCTAATCTAATCTAAGTGCATGAATACATTCAGTAGGCGAATTCGGTTCCTAATTCTACTGCAACATTATGGTTATTATTACCGAACTTCAGTTGAATGTTGATACTATTTTGTTATTAATTAATTTTCAATAAATATCGATTGAATATTCGAGGAGACACCAATTTTCTCGAAGTTACATATTTGATAGTCATTGACTTACTTTGATAGTGATTGACACCCAGTATGATAGTCATCATTAAAGGATTTACTTACATCAATTAAATATCCCGAGGAACTCTCCAAATAGTAAAAAACTTCTAACGAATATGAAACAGAAGAAAATCGCAAAATATACGTATTTATGTGAAGTGGCTATCCTTAAGTAAACTCTAATAACATGCAAGGTGTCCCGGAAGAAATGCGACAAACGGATACCATTGAATCAAGTACATTAAGGAGGACTCGCATCAAGAGGTTCAAATACAGGGTGATGTTCATCTTATGGTTGAAATTTCAAAGTTTAATAAGTACTGAACTATTTGACCGAATAATTTCAAATTTAGAAGTTTTGTCACCCTTTACGATTGCCATCTTTCAAAATTTCAAAAATTGAATAAATCAGATTCGAACTGGAAAAATTCGCGCTTTTTCTATTTTCATAAATATTTGAACACCCTATAGGTAAACATAATGTTTTTTTATTTCCGAAACCAAAAAGAATCAAACAATGAGAAATATTTCAAATCTCTGCTTGGCACGGTCATACAGGGTGATCAAGAAGTGATCAAAAAACATTACTTCATGAGTGAAATTCAAGAGTTTGGTCGAATAGTTCAAGGGTTATGGAACTCTGAAATTTCAGCCATAAGATGAATATCCCCCTGTATGTCCCAAACGAAGGCCCTCAAACAATTAAAACCTCTTGTTGCGAGACTTTCTTGATGTCCTTTATTCATGGCATCCGTTTGTCGCATTCTTCCTGGGACATCCTGTATACAGTTATTGATACTACTACAAACTCTAGCGCCAAATATCTAATGATGGCGCTTTCAGAATGTTAAACTGAGAAAATTTAGCTTGACCCAAATGAAAATAAATCATTCTGAAATATGTGGAGATGAAAAACTCTACATAACACCAATAGTTTCTTACATAGGTATATGTACACAGTGCAAATCACTATCAGGGTGTCAACAACTGAATCTCTCACCCTAATGAAATTTCAAGTGGTAGCGAACCCCAATTAGTAACAGAATTGTATATCTTTATACAATGATAACAGTATGTTAACAAGAATTTTGAACTCATAATAATTATCATAATTCTCAAAACATGAATTCATCCACAAAATATTGTATCATGAAAAGACATTTGGAATCAGAATGAATAATGTAAGTTAAACATCTGTGAATGAGTTTATACAGAAATCGTAGTTTAGCGTGGGGTCTATTTGAATGAATGCGTCTTGACAGAGGGCTCAACTCAAAAATAAGAGCTTACACAGTTAATTTCAATTTTTTATGTTATTTCATGCGAAAGTTCATCAAAATGTGTTAATAATTCTTTTCGGATCATATTTCATTCCTCATTTTATTTCAATTGCTGCATGAATCCGGCCTGAAAAAGAACATTCAATTGCTCGAAACACTTACCGGCAATTTAGCGTCTGAACTGCGGAGAGCAAAATTACCAACAGGAAACAAACCATAATCGCTACTCTTGTTCGTCAGCGGTTTTCTTGCTATTAGTGTATAATTCCCCTCAGCATCTGCGTTTTCATCCATATATACGATGTACCTAAAATCGATCAAGGTTTTCAGATTTTACAGGCTTTTTTTCCAGAAGAATTTTAGAAATGATAGAATTCGAAAATGATTCAGACCCATCGCAGACATTGTACAATTTATCCATTAAGATATATACACAGAGCGTTTCAAAAAACGTTATCCCCTCTTTAGGGTAGATAGAAGAGACAAACTGAAAATAATTGCGGTTTGTTGAGTAAAAATTTTCGTAGCGCCGTCCGCATTCAAGATAGCGTTGAAGTTGAAGAAAAAAATTATACACATTTTTAAAGCTTTTGCCGAAACTACTAGCAACATTCCAATGAAATTTTATACGAATGTGTTTTGAAAGCTGATACATCCAATGAATTTGTTAGATATAACTAGTATTGAATGTAACCTTTCTAATATTAGATTTATTAAGCAGAAGCTCAAGTGAATTTAAAAGTCATTTGAATTTACACGAAAAAAGTAGGTACTCTTGAAAACACTTGATAATGTGTACCGTTTCAAAAATCTTTTGATTTGAAAATTATGAAGTAAAACCAGATGCTTGTTTGAAGTAATGAAAAATATTTAATTGAGAAAAATTCACACGACGAAAATTCAGAATAATGGGTTTTAACATGAACTAGAGAATTCAATTAATGTAGTTGTTTTAGGTGTAGAATAAAGTGATGAAGTTCTCTCGAAATTTTGCTCAATAAATCTAATATTAAAATATGTATGGTATGTTCAATACTAGTTGGTGCCAACCGTGTAACTAGTGCCTTCTGTGAGAAAAATAGAGGAAAAAGAAGTACTTCAGTGTGGTAAATTTATTTTGTAAGAACCGAGCGCTTTCGGCCTAGGCCATCATCAGGGTTCCCCGTCCAGGAATATTACCACAAGCTGGAATGCCAGCAGTTGCAAACGGCAGCACGTGAAAATTACCTTCTGTAAGAGTTAGACATGAAAACAAATTCATTGAATGTCTTAGTTTCCAAAACATATTCGTATAAAAGGGTACATCTGCCCCCGCGACCTTTTCGATTCATATTGGGGGGATCGATTAGGCATTGAATGAAAATAATTCTGCCAACTTTTCAGCTTTTTATCTGTCGCCATTTTTGAGATTTCTGTGAAAAACACTTTTTTCGTTTTCATTTTTTTCTCTTGTGATATCCAAAATTTTCGAATGGTGATTTTTTCTGTTGATTCTTTGCCCTTAAAGGAATAGACGTATAATTTTTTCACGAATTTCAGCTGAAAAATCTATTTTTAGAAAAAAAACGAAGTTTTTGTCATTTGTTTTTCGGTGTTCTTAAAAAGTGTCCACCGCCATTTTTTGACATGAAATGTCTTCTTTGGCCCTTTATACCCTGCAATTTTTTCACATTTTTAAAATTGGTGGAACATTTTGAAAAAAAATTAAAACTGTTTGAATTTTAGGATTCAACAGATATAGGGGAAAGTGAGGTAATACGATCCCTAAGGGTCAAATGATCCCCCGCCGTAAATCAAAAACAGTTTGTACCATCTATCCAAATACACATGAAACATGTTCCCCTGCGCCCCTGCGAGTTACCTGTAAAATGTCAATGCGGTGCGAGTGCTTGGCGTGATTTTATTAAAAATAAAAAAGTGTGGCTCTGATCTAAGGTAAGCATGTTTTTGGACTTTTGTTTTTTTTATATGCAAGTGTTTACTGAAATGTTGTTTTATTTGCGGGTATTACTAGCAGTTAGCTAATATTTAAGCCATGTTCGATCATCGCACGCGGTATGGGTGGTTTGTTTTGATCGATATTTTGTAATTTGGTATTTGGGGTGAAATGATTCCTTCTGTGTGTCTAAAATGAACCCTGGAATCATTTTACCCCATTAATAGTTTTTGTTTACAGATCATGCCGAGAATTTATAAACGTAAAACTAATCGCCAAAAGAGGCCTGAAGAACATATGCAAAAGGCATAGAGATGGTATGGCTCACAAAACCGCGAGAAGAGAATTTGAGGTCCCGTTATGGTAAAAGAAAGAAGAGCCTAAGGTAAAAATGAAATAGCTGTAGGCTCAGCTAAAAAGTTAGGTAGCAAACAAACAGTGTTCAACCTGGAACAAGAACTGGAACTTGTTGACACGGAGTCCAGAATAATATACAGGCTGACCACTCAGGAATTCTTAACCTCAGCTCACCAAAAATGGCAGAAAGAAATAATTTACCGCATCAATTTTACGAAGCTAAAGCAAAAGCTGGACTTGAATGGCTTCGTGGATTTAGACGTAAATATCCAGACATTACAATGCGTGCGCGAGGTTTTAATAAGAATGGATGAATTTCTCTCGACTTTGAGAAACGCCCAAGAAAAATATTATTTTTCAACCCATCGAATATTTTTGTTTTATGTGACTTGCTTACATACTTAAATTGTTATGAACAATAGGTACATATTATCATTCAAATAAACAGCAGAGTTTATTATTTCATTTTTATTTGATATTTATTAACTCATAGTACAAAATTATCCCTGGGATCATTTTGCCCCTACCCCAGAGATCATTTTATCCACAGGGGTGTATAAAATGATCCTTTACCAAACTTTTACAAAAATATGTAATACAAAAAAACTACATAGATGAAATGAAAAAAAAGTAGGCAGATACAAAGTTAAGTAAATTCACTACCTTCAACAATTGAAATCTTGCGGTTTTGCCTTCAACTTTAGCCACAATTGAAATTTTCCCTTAAGGGGATCATTATACCTCACCTTCCCCTACATCAAATTTTGGTGCCGTTGTATTCATATTGGCTCCCTGAACAATATTAGTGAAGAAAACAATTGGCGATCTGTCTTAGTTTGGGAGATATGGGCCCCCAAAGTCCGAAAAATATTTCACCTGAAAGTCACTTTTCTCACTACAGAAACACTGGATTACCGCTTTATTGAGTTCAAAGCCTCTCTGAACATTTTAACATGAAGATTTGATTCATTTTATTCCAGATATATTCGATATTTATTGCAAAAACATTGAAAAAATTCGAGGGAAAGCCCGCCGTTTCTTATATTAAGTATGGCACTACCGCGTCTTTCAGCGAGTGCCATTAGGAAATGATAGCGGGATTTACCGGTATGCATTGTGTCATATTCACGCGAAATAATTCGCGGTGGTAGTGCCAAACTTACCATAAGAAACGGCGGGATTTCCCTCGAATTTTTTCGATGTTTTTGCAATAACTATTGAATATATCTGGAATAAAATGAATCAAATCTTCATGTTAAAATGTTCAGAAAACCTTGAGTTTCTACCAGCATATGATAACAAAAAATAAATATTGTTTCATTTCTAAAAAGAAAACTATAGGGTAGCCTGCATCGATGAGAATAACAGTTCACGATTATGACATTATTAGAATGATATCAGCAGACATAACACATGACAAATATACAGAATTTCTGCTTTTGAAAGAGCCAAACTCAAAAAGAAAGATATTTGCTACGAAAATTATCACATAATATCTAATATTCTTCTGAAATACATGTGGTTTCTTGAGTATGCAGAACTTTTGAATAGTAGTGCCTGCTGAATTGTTCAATGTATTCGCTTCACGTTGGGTAAATACCTATAGTCATTATAAACTGTTTATGTTATGACACATTTTAAAGTTGTACATAATTAGACTCAGAATTTAAGGTTTTTTCTTGACAGATGACAGTAAACACGATAACTTAAGCCGAAATTTTCAAGGTGATATCGACATAGGAACACGAAAACCATATAAGGCCTGGAAATGGGAGTGAAATGATATTTCTCCTATGCGAATTTCAATTCATTCTTGACACGAACCATTGGCTGAAATGCGCATCATGGATCTAAAGCTTTTTGAAACTCATTGTTATAGTCTAAGAGCCCGTGAACCCCAGATCTTCGTTATTTTATAAAAGCTGAAAACTTGTCTACGCATGCTCCCAACACAGGTAAGAACGATGGACCATTATGAAGTTTGGGTTACCCTGGCTTTGGCAGGTAAACGATATTAAAGGGGTGTAAAATACTGATCTAATTTCGTCAAATTATAAAGTGTGATATTTTGATATTATCTTCAGAATATCATTTAAAATCACGCCATGAATTGCCAGACACTTACTATAGTGGCAACCCCTTGCCAGACACCCTTAATGTTCATTGAATTATATGTAATTCAACTTACGTTATAGTATAAAAGCTGATTTTTATATATAATACTTGGGTAGTAATTAGATAATGTTTCCTTATTAGCCAGACATTTTTGATAGTGCCAACCCTTTGCCAGACAAGCTTGTAGTTTAGCTGCAGGTGCGAGCGCGAGACAGTATATATGAGTGGGTGCGAGTGAGACGGCATGATTATAATGACTATTGCAAATAACTTTTTTGGTACAGATTTAAACATTTAAATAAGTGAATCTCAAAAACATCTAAAGAAAAGACATTAGATGCTACAACTAAATAAAATTGTTAAAAATATTAAATTATTCTATTAACAATTTAATTTAGTTGTAGCATCGAGTGTATTTTCTTCAGATGTTTTTGAGATTCACTTAAATGATTAGTTATATAAATCTGTACCAAAAAATTTATTTGCATAAGTCATTATAATCATGCCGTTTCACTCGCACCCACTCATATATACTGTCTCGCGCTCGCACCTTCAGCTAAACTACAAGCTTGTCTGGCAAAGGGTTGGCACTATCAAAAATGTCCGGCTAATGAGGAAACATTATGTTATTATTACCCAAGTATTATATATAAAAATCAGCTTTTATACTATAACGTAAGTAGAATTACATATAATTTAATGAATATTAAGGGTGTCTGGCAAGGGGTTGCCACTATAGTAAGTGTCTGGCAATTCATGACGTGATTTTTAATGATATTCTGAAGATAATATCAAAAAATCACACTTTATAATTTGACGAAATTAGATCAGTATTTTACACCCCTTTAATACCGTTTACCTGCCAAAGCCAACTTCATATGGTCCATCGTTCTTACCTGTGTTGGGAGCATGCGTAGACAAGTTTTCAGCTTTTATAAAATAACGAAGGTCTGGTGTTCACGGGCTCTTGCTCTATAAGGTTATTTACGAAAATTTTGCAGATTTCACTCAATTTACTCGTATCTGACAAATGCCGCTTCCTACAAAGAAAGATACCAGCGAACGCCTGTTCAACCCGCGTTTTAAAACCTGGTTATAATTACTAATTACTAAGACCACATGAGAAAATTAGAAATGAAATTTGTAGGAAGGAAGAAAAATGGGAACTAATAAGGAAACCGCCTTGACTCACCCCATGGCACTTTTGTAATGCGTTTCTTTCATGAATTCGATTATCGCAGTTCCATTCCTTGGATTAGTTCCATTTTTTAGAGCGGAAATAAGAGCTCTGGCATAAAGATGGACGGCATCGTAAAGATATGCTGCTTCTGCGGGAATCTGAAATGGGCATAAATAATTATAAGCTTCGATCAAAATATTTGTTCTGTGGCAATAAATCCTAATGTCGCGTTTTCGTAGCTTTTTTAGCAGAAACGGAAAAGTTTCAGTTCGTTCAAATGTACTTTATTCTCAAAGTTTTAGCCGCAAATCCTTTCAAACGATTAGGAGGCCTTCAATAACGAAGAATTTATACTCCTCATGTGGCCGTTCCTCCACGTATACGTTTATTCACTCTGATAGGACATTCGACTTCTCTGTTACGTTAGTGACACAATTTTGGTCAGCTCAATTCTGTTTTAAGTTGATATCTTACTAGTAGCAGACGACAAATCATGAATGCTAGGTATATACAGGGTGTTTCATCATAAACTGGACAGACATACAGGGTTTTCCTTTTAAGTTGGCCTATTAGACGTTTCTGGAGAACTAGTGGATATTTCATTCTGAAATTTTAGGTGGAGCCTTGAGTGTGAAGAAACTCTTCGCCTAAAATATTTTCAAGTCGACAGTGTTGCCACGTCTATCTCAAACGCATATCTACTTTCTTATTTCAGATGGAACTACCTATATTTTCATTTATGTATCGATTCAATACCAAATTCTCAGTATAACATATTGAAAAAATTTCTCTACCATGCACTGTTGCCAAGTTATGCACAAATTCTTGAAAATTTTGACATCAGCATTGCCAGTTTGGAAATGCAATATCTCGATTATTTTCTATAAGAACGGAAACAAACTCAGCAGTCTCATAGTAAAGAAATCATGCATTCATGTGGTACATTCAGTATTTTGATACATCGTAAGGTTTTTCGAAGATATTGCTCCGAAAATGTGGAACTCAAAATTGAAATATTTTGAGATTTTCAAATGGCAACCCCATATTTATTTTACAGCATTCGATTCGAAATAAAAAATGAATGGCAGTCTCTTTTCACACTTATTATTTATTTTGGATAGTTTTTGAATGAGATGAAAAATACTGAAATTCTTCAGTATTTGTAGTCATGATCTATGGTTATGAGGTAAATTATTGAAGAAGATTCTATGGTTGAAATCAAACAGAGTGCTCGATTATCATGGATGTCATAGAAAAAAGTTTTCCCATGTTATTCAAACACCTTCAACAATCGTTATCCACATTTAGCAAGAATGACTGGAAAGAAATTCCGAAAACTGTTTTGGCTTTTTGTAATCCTGGCCCAATGTTCATAATCTCAACCATAGAATTCATTTCGATTATTCACCTCATAATCACACTGCATAATGTCCATAGATCATGACTATAAATACTGAAAAATTTCAGTATTTTTCATCTCATTCAAAAACTATCCAAAATAAATAATAAGTGTGAAAAGAGACTGCCATTCATTTTTTATTTCGAATCGAATGCTGTAAAATAAATATGGGGTTGCCAGTTGAAAATCTCGAAATATTTCAATTTTGAGTTCCACATTTTCGGAGCAATATCTTCGAAAAACCTTACGATGTATCAAAATACTGTAAAATACTGAAAACCGTTTAGCGTCATTCATCATTCATAAATTCGATAACTGTCTATATTCAATACAGAAAAGGTTTCTGATGTGAAGTGTGTGTTGGGAATAGTTTGTATAATCTCCCTATCTTTGAATTTTAATTTGTCAGATTTGAAATAACATATTTTTTCTACAAACGTCAAAAAATGACAAGGTTCGCGCATTGGCAAGAATATGCGAAGTGACCCTTTTTTTCATTTTCCTTTGTTACTATGACACCGTGCGCGAAGTAGTGTGCGAAATACTTACTTCGCACACTGCATGTAAACTATATGGGATTTTTATATTTTAACTTGGTGAATTTCTTGAAATCCACGTTTTCTTTAACATTGATTGTTGCTTTCAACATAGAATATATTGCCCATAGTTATAATACCTAATTACTTGATTTGGAAAACAGTTCAAACCAGTTCAATATTTTTTTTCATATTAAGCTAAGCGTTTGTAGAAAAATTTTGTTTGCATCTCATGCGCGAAATACTTTGTTGATCTCGACTATTTTTTTTAACTCGGCTGCGCCTCGTTAAAAAAATCAGTTCTGGATCACCAAAGTAGCATTTCGCGCACTAGATACAAAATAACTATTTAGATAAGTATTGTCATTCATTTCATAAGTTATTCTCGTTCCAATTTACCCATTTTCGAGCTTAAAACACAGTGTGTGAATATCTGTCAAGAACACATAAGAATATATTTACCATTTTTCTACCTCCAACATAATGCGAGGGATTGGGAAAGCTGAACGGTGGCAATTCCATATAATCATTCACAAGTTTCGAAAAATTTTCATAACCCAACGGACTAGATGGCACAACTCCTAAGTAGTTACGGAAGGCCTTATCGGCTACAGGACTTTTGTCTGTCTTTAAAAGTCCCTTCAGGTATTTTTCTGGAAATCTAGCATCGTATTGTTCGATATCCACTCCAATAACAAAATATTCTCCTGGAAAATAGAGGATAATGAGATATGTATGAAGCAAGATATGCGAAAGAGCTAGACGTGAGCGATATCGGTAACTGAGGAGGAACCGCTCTTAAAGGGGCCCACACACTAAGAAGGAAGAATGCGCAGTTAAGTATCTGCACGTTTGCTGTAAAGCAAACGTGTGCATTCATATTTCCCACACACATACACTTTTGCGTGTTGGTTTGGATGTGCGACAAGCGTGAGATGACGTCGAAAAAAGATCTGATGTTAATGGCAGTGGCGTGTGTTGTTATTTAGGAAAAAATGTCCAAGGTATAAATATCGAACCCGACACTGTGTTGCTAAACATATGAAACGTGCAGAGACTTGTTGCCCATACACGGTCGTTTTTGGTCATTCTTCCACGTACGGTGAACAATGCACACGCCAAAAATTAAAACCGACGGAGATAATTGCGCATTCCAAATTTACGCCATACACACACTGTTTCAACTGTACCCCATACAACGCGCATTCAAGTCTTCGCGCTTCCCTCTTAGTGAGTGGGCCCTTTAAGGAATCCATATAGAGGGTTACAGGTCCATGGCCACTTGCTGCGTCGCATTTAAGTACGATGTAAATGCATCTTATATTTTAAAATGACCTTAAGAGGCAATTCATCTTGCACCACAGGTCAAGCACATGCTAAGATGTCCTTATTTTAAGCCATGATGTTTGTTGGTTTAAGATGGACTTTAGCCCTTCTTAAGCGCAATGACAGTATATTCTTGTGGCTTGTAAACATTACCTCAAAACGAATTACGAGCTTCAACTTCTTTCTTTGTGTGTTGTTTCTCTGATATTGTGTGCTATTCCATTCAATATGATGAAACTTTCAAATTTATTGAATGAAATCAAAGATTTATGACGATGATTTCGATATCTTAGAAATCAAAGATTTTCGCTTTTCAAGAAGTTCGATTAATAACAAAGCTGGCCACTATCATGATTTGGACGAATTTAAATTTTTTCGTTGATTCCGATTAAGGAAAAAATCTTTTTTTAGCTGCTCAGTCCATTAGAGGCCGATTCAGAATTTCCAAATGATGATAATTTATTCTATTAGTTTTTTATACGAATATTCGCATTCGTTCTAGTTTGCTATTGTTTGGAAAATATTTAAATTTTTCATATGGCCTGTGTCTCGAGAATCGTCTTATTTCGAAAAAAAATATGAAATAAATGGCACCTTTTTGAATGAAAGTTTTTACCGAATTCATACAAAAATGGATAATTGTTATTGCATACTAGAAATTGATTTCAAAGATAGGATGAGTACCTGAATTTTTTATGATCGAAAATGGAAAAGAAACAAGGGAAAGAATTTTCAACACTTGTTGGCAAAGAAATTCGGAACAATGTGTTCATTGCATTTTGATTACTTCTTTGCACCAAATGGAATGCAAATAATAAGTTCACGCTTGTTTTTGAAATAGGTAAGTACTTATTCCGGAGATTTCAATGGTATTTTTGTATTTTGTACTTAGAAAAACTCACGTGTTCAAGTATCCAGAGTTGGTATACCTCATTATGAATATTTGAAATTGCTCTATCTTTTCATCTAAGCCGAATCGAAAAAACTATACTGATATCGTTGCCCGTCATCCAGTACCATTAGGGTACGTTCAGATGATGAGCGCTCAACGCGAGTTTTGCTAACGCGCGTTTACAACTACATGTATATGTTGCATAGAAACACGCGTTAGCATGTGTACTCCGAGAACGCTCATGAGCGCTCAACGCGCGTTTGCTAACGCGCGTTTACAACCTACATGTATTTGAACGCCCATCATCTGAACGTCCCTAAACAGATGTACCTATGTAGTTGTAAACGCGCGTTAGCAAAACGCGCGTTTACAACCATCATCTGAACGTTCAGATGATGGGCGTTAGAAAAACGCGCGTTGAGCGCTCATCATCTGAACGTAGCCTTATGCGAACGTGCAAGTCATTCCTTGCACCGCCGCATGCCGACGAGGCATAAAATGCACACGCTTTTGATAAATAATTTGGTGTACTGTATTAATCTTACTTTCAACTGTATTAATTTCACTTTCTTATTGGTCAAGGTCAAAATTCTATTTGATAAGAGTGGTAATATCTATGGTGCTGTTTGTCACATCACAAAGTTTCCTCCTCAGATACCATTGACAGCTCACTATCATTCAATGATCGCTTTTTTTTCAATTAGGTTATAATAAGCATCAGAACTCTCGAAAAATTACTCTTAGAGTCTAATTCAACTAGAGCTATCCCAAATAGAAATACTTCAGTTCCATGTAGGTATTAACTCACCTTTATCGAATAAATTCAAGTCTTCCATAGCTATCATTAATCCCAAATGTTCGTAGTGATGTCCCAGTATGACGAATACTGAAAATACCTACTGCATTAAGTATTAATTCGCTAACCTAAAATGCAAAAAAAATCAGCTTGACTCCTTAGACTTAGAGGTTATTTTGGCAACCGAGAAAAGCCTTGGAACATGGTTTGTACTCGTATCTGTTTGATTATTTTTTGACGTTTTTTAAAACCAATGAAATGCTTCTTCATTTGTCACAAGGGTAAGTTTCAACCAATAATTTTGATGTATCACGATCCATATATTCCTATTTGAAAAAAAGTTGAGGGGTGTGGGACATATGGGTGAGAGATATCAAATTCTAGCCATAATTGAACATAAATGAACTAGTAGTTTGATAGTTTGATAGTTTACAGAGGGGTTACAGTCCACTGCGACCTTAAGGTCTATTGTGCCCCCTTACAGAGCTGTTCTGGCCAAAAACCTTCACAGTTCGCCTTCCAGTTCCAGAGATCTAATGAAATCTAGTAACTGTGAAGGCTTCAACGAGGCTAATTCCTCACTCTTACAAGTTTCTTGTCCAAGGCATTTCCTCCTCAGGCTCGTAATGCCAAGGCATTCCGTGACTAGGTGAATGGGGGTTTCTTCCTCCTCCCCACAGAACCTACACTCGTCAGTGTCCGACAATCCCACCCTCAACAGGTGCTTCCTGAGGCGACAATGTCCTGTGAGAAAGCCAGTGAGGAGGTGCAATTGCTTCTTACCAAGATCCAGATATCTTTTGGATCCCGCTGTCTCGAAGTTCCGAAGGAACTCAGTGGAATGATCCATCCCTGGGAGATTCCGCCAGAGCTTTTCCCTCTCGGCTTTCTCCTTCTCCAGAAACTCCTTCTTATAGGTACATTTAGATGGGCCAAAGAGTGACATTTGTGCGCCCTCTTTGGCGAGTGTATTGGCCTCTTCGTTTCCTTCGATTCCCGAGTGGCCGGGAACCCAGATTAAAAAAAATGAACTAGTAGATTAAATAACTATTTTCATCGACCTCAAAATGGACGTGTACGAATTTGATCAATTTTCCATTTTATTGCTCAATTTCAACTACATATTTCAATCTGCAATAGGGATGTTGACTATTTTTTGGAATTCATTTTATTTTGTAGATAAACCCTATTCAAACACGAAAATATTACTTTTTTCTTAAAAATATAGTATTTGCCAATAAAAAATACGTTGAAGAAAAGAGAATTAATTTTACCGCGGAAACGGCACGTTATGATGATTACTTCAGTAGATCTCCATTATAAAGAAAATTGTAGATTATCAATCGTTCTTGTAACGAATAATCTAACTATTCTGTTCTCTTTCAGCTTTCAACTTCTTGAGTTCGAAACATAGATATGATATTCCATATTTTACTATGGTTCAAGTCACAATCCGTGGATTTCACAAAGCTTGATTGGGCAATCAAATCGTTCGTTTTGAAGTAAGTCGATGGTTTATGTCAAAAATGAACTGAAAATTGCAGAGAAATGATGACATCTCAATAATCAAGGTGATTGGAGTTTTGTGGAACCCGGCCTATGAATGTATTTGTTGATTTGAGCACCGAACATTCGAATTTGCAATGACAATACGGCATAGTGACGTTCAATTACCTCTGATTGGCGTTCGCAGTCACGTGATAGTTGATAATAAATAACATAATTTGAATCAGCTTTATTTAATTCAACGAGAATAATAAGATCAATAAAATGGTTTTTAGGATTCCAAAAATTTCTTCTATGAGGAAAACCTCAATTTATATGATTCGTAATATGAGTCAACATCCCCATTGTCACGGGCAACCGAACACGATGTATTCATAAGCAATGCGAGAAAAGTTGAAATTCTACTAGAACATAGAAATATAGAAATTTATGTCAAATGTATGTCCTGTGCAAAATAAGAATGTATTTCAATGAAGAATTTATACCATTATACCCAATTGATAATGCGATCGACGAAAAAATCTTACAATTAATCAATTACATACCATCAATAAAACAGTTGATTGAATAACTATTTCGTTGGATAGCATATTATGTTCTCATATAAAGCATGAACGTAAAAAGTATGAGTTGTGCATCCTTCATCATATTTCTTCAGCAAGCAAAAAACGCAGAAAGCGAAATTGAATATCTCGAAAATGTGGAATCTCGATCTCAAAAGCGGAATAATGAGATATCATTTAATTGGAAACTAAATCTTGATGGAACAAAAACTCTTGTTTTCCAACAACCCTAACCATTAATTTGCCGAGACAACTTTTCGTGATATTTTTCGATATTGTCCCATCATGTGTAACTAATTATATTTTCATTCCACAGTTTATTCCTGGCTTCATAGAAGGGAAAATTAATTATCTGACCTACTTCTTGTGTCTCGATAGGTTTCTTCCAGAATTGCGTAGAAGGGATTAACATCGTAGCCATAGTGGAATGGCTCGAACCAATTCTTAGAGGCAGCCACCGTTATGCCAGCGTTCTGGAGGACTTCTTTTATGATTTCACCCACTTGCTCGAACTCTTCGTAATCTGCTGATTTCAAATAGAGCAGAATCACCTGAAATTTCCATAATTATAGCCCCAGCTGTGCCACTAGAAGTGAAAGACAATCAGTAAGGAGGAAGCAGATGTGGATTTAGGAAGTGCACTCAACAGTTATCAGCAACTGCTTCTGAAACCATACGGTCGTTTTGAATGTTTTGATGCACAAGTATGATTCGGAGGAATATTTCCCGACTAACCTGTCAAATTTGACTCCGTGCGATTATCGCTGATGGGCTCCATAGACAAACTAAAAAATTAGATGAGCCACTCGTATATTCCGCGCCATCTGTCGGAGGAGGAGACTAATACACGAAAAAACTATTTTCAATTTGATAGTTAGATGTCGTTGCATTCATGGAAATCCTATCGAGAAAATAGTAAGTAAGTAAAATCATTATTATCAAATAACCTTCGAATTGTCAACTGACACAAGGAGTGGTTCATTTTGAAATAATAAATTTCGATATGCCTGCAAGAGTGAAGACGTGCTGTGTTATTGGATGTGAAAATCGAGATGCAAGAAGGTAATTATAAAATATATATGTATATTCTGTTACCTATAAGAATTAAGATACTCGTAGTTTTCAAAAAGTTTTTCATGTATTGAATAAGTTTAGTCGGTAAATACTCATATTTTGTATTATTGAATTCATTATTGTTAGTTTTTGAAAATGTTTTCAATGCAATTATTAGTTTATTGATTAGATATTTATGAAATAAATCTGTATTTTCAATTGGTGATACCTATTTCAGTTAATAAATTTTTATTCTATCCAGAATTTGATTATTGATTCTCATTTCTCGATTCCAAAAGGAAATCAGATGAAAGTTCGTTGCAGGTATTATTTTCATGAAAATAAATTTACTCACTCATCGATAACTTGCACGAATCAATTTCTGATTTCCTTTTGGAAATTGAATTTCAAAAAACTTTTTGCCTCTTGTATATGGGTGTATTCAAAAGGTGCACTACAGAATTCTTTTTGAGGCAACTTTACAATACAGATTCCTTTTTCAATTGAGCTTTTTTCACGAATTAGTTATGTTGGCGTTGAAGCTTGTTCTACTAGTGTCTCCTCTATTCTCCGTTTAGTTAGTCTATGATGGGCTCATTCGCTTTCTACAATGCAATTATCGTAAGTATTTGCACAAGTACATCAAAATTACCGATAATTTTGCATGCAGCGTGTTGTCAATAAACTCCATGAGTTCATTTTCATTTTTTGACGAAGAGCCCGATACCGAAGATGGAGGGCTCTTTTTTCAAGAATGAATATGACCGAATGCAGTTTTTCAATGACAAACATGCTGGAATGCGGAACTATCCTGTTAAATTGATGCACTAGTCCACATCTTTGGCCACCACGTTCTCCCGATTTAACTCCTTTAGACTATTATGTTTGGGGTAGGATAAAAAATATTGTCTACTCAACTCCCCCGACTGATAAAGAGGACTGCATAGAACGAGTCAGAAAAGCGTTCAGGTTTGTTTAGATTTTTAAATTCGTAGTTTTGAAACTCAATTTGGTTTTTAAACACTTTTGCAGATCTCTTCCTCCCGATGAAATAAGAAGAGCAACGTACGAAGCATTCCTGAGGCGTATAAATAAATGTCAAGAAATTAAGGGTCAAAACTTTGAGCATCTTCTCTAGTTATAACTGCGAGAGTTTGCCATGGTTCTCCTAATAGTAACTTGAAGTCGGTTTTCAAGAAGGGGTGAAAAATCTACAGCATGGTTCAAATAACAGTTCCTGAAAATTTCATCTTTTTGGCGTGAAGGGAAAAGAAATAGCTGAAAATTCAAGACGAAAAACAGTTTTTGTGAATAACTCAGAAAATATCCACTTTAGGGCAAGGGGTGTGATGCATACACTCACATTGTTTTTTACGTAGATTCAATATCTGCCATAAAAAAATGGGGTTCTTATTGAAAAAATTGATTTTTCACGATTTTGTCATCCCTAACTTTGAAAGCGATTTTTTCACCCCCTGTATCATGAATCGCGATTTGGATTTGGATACATCAATCTTACATCTTGAAAAATCCCAAAAATGAAAATTTTCCATCCAAAAACCTCGAAGTTATTCTTGTTTCAGCGGAGCTTTATTTTCGATTTTTTTTTTCGTATTTTCCCGCTCAGAGAAAATTTTCCAACCAAAACTGAAAAATGTTACATCAAAATAACTTGAAATTTTCTAAGGAATCAATTTCTGCAATAAAAAAATGGTGTTCTAGTTTGAAAAACGGAAGTTGACGTCATTTCCGGAAAAACCGGAGGTGCTCATGCCTTGAAAGTATTTTAGATTTCATCAGCATCGTGAAATACTTATAAGTGCTGAATTTCATGAAAATACGTTCAGTAGTTTCCCGTATAAATATGGGTGAGGTTCCTCGTGAAAGACCCTGTATTGTTAAAATTACTCGTTCATGCTTGTTAATATTGGCAACAGGATAGTTCGACCATAAGCACGTTAACTTCCGAAAGGAACAACTGCAAACTTTAAATTTTCAAGGACGGTTGATTATTTGAATTTTGAATTCATAAATGAATTATGTAAATGAGCCAATAGTTGTCAGCATGTTTGAATTGAATGGAGAAAGGTAGTTTAGTTTTAAATGAAAGTACTTGCTAAGTGTTTTCTGTACATCCCTGTTGAAGGCTTACATGAGTCCAGTTGAAAGCCAGCAAAACAGATGCCACAGACTTGGATATTTGAGTGTCGGGTGGCCTGGTCCTGGCAAAAGTAGGAAATTTCGTTTTGTCCGATGTAGCATGATGAATGCAATACTGGAAATAAAAACATCTTGTTAGTTTCTCCCCATTGCTTTTATACTAATGTTGTACAATGGGGTAAGTACATTTTTTGGGTAAATCAGTGTTCATAACTACTTGTAAGTTTTTATTTTTTTCGAAAAAAGTATAGCCTGTATCGAAATTCTGCA
>CM024243.1:51629946-51704761 GCA_013421045.1 Propylea japonica
CATATGTGGACTATCTCTTTTATTCTGAGAACCACAGAGTTTCAAATTTTAAGAACCACCTGACAAGATCTGTAAACATTTCACAAGTGGCAGAGTGCGTTTACTGAAAATGCTCATTTTTGGAGTTATAACAACGTCAAGGGAAAGATATACAGGGTGAACAACATTGATGCAACTATATTTTTTCAAATGGGACACCCTGACCTATATATTCTTCCTTTTTTGATAGGCTATTTCCTCCTGATCTCGAATATAAATGCGTATGTGTCCTTTCCATTTTCAGAGTTTCAAAGTTTTCGAATGATGACACCGAATTAAAAAATATGTAAAATATCTACGAATTTCTTTATTTCCAAACAATCTACTTAAAAGTATTATTTTAGAATGAATACTTAACAATTACTTAACCAATGAAAAACAATAAACTATGGTAGTATGGTAAGAATAACATCAACTAAAGAAATTGCTCGAATTGGGCACCTTCATTCAATACACATAGTTCATATCGTTGTCTCAAGTTGTTTAGACTATTTTTGATAGCATTATTATGGCTCTGATTCAAGTTAGAAATTAAAGCTTCAAAATTTGTTTTAAATGATTACAATATTATAATTATTCTTTGTGCGTTGACGGGATTAGTTCCGAATTATGGGTTTAATCTTGGTTGACTTTATATCATTAATATTCTTCTCCGCTTTCATTGATTATCATTATTGCTGAAGTAATTTTTTTCCTTCAGGAACGGCTATAAAAACGTTTCCAACGATGTTGAATCAGGACTGTTTGGTGGCCAGAAAATGGGTGCGCCATTACCAATCCAAAGATCAAATTGGCCATTTAAATATTCACGAACTTCCAAAACGCTATGCCAGATGGTTCTTGAAATTTGAAACTCTGTGGGGCTCAGAACAAGAAACATAGACCAACATATGTTAGATATTCGAAATCAGGGGAAGAAGAGCTAACCAAATATGGAAAAATATACAGGGTGTTCCATTGGAAAAATTAAGTTGCCATCATTATGTTGGCCATCCTGTATATATTTCAGTTTGTGGAGTCATATCAGAAAACCTCAGTTGATTTCGTGAAACTTTTATTCGAAACATTTTTCTGTATCTCCTTTAGTAACAAAGTTAAAGGGGGGCCAAATTATAGTGAAAAACCCGGTACAAGTTGTATTGGAGAGAGAGGTGAACCCTGTGGATGTTGTGAATGCACTCGAGAGTTCTTTTCTCCTTTTTACTTGATTAGTTCTATTGGCCAGGAACTACTCAATAATTTTGAGTAGTCCATTTTTTAAAATTCATATGTATTTGTCCGTTCTGCGGAACGCTGTCGAAGGCTTTTTGAATGTCTATGTACTCAGCTGCCGATTTGTCTCCATCTTTTATGACATTTGTTAGAATTGTTACGGGAAGAATAGAAGAGGTTTTACTTTTGAATCCGAATTGTTATACATAGGGATAGATTTCCTTAGTTCGGTGGTGATCCTTTCTGTCAGAAATTTTTTAAAGTTCTTGCACAGTACAGAGCAGAGTGATAGGTCTGTAGTTTTCTAGTTTTCGTTATGGTAAAGATTATTCTCTTCTTCGGGTCCATATCTTATTTATGTCAGTTTTGTTTAAATTATTCAATGTAACCACTCCAGTAGATCTAGTTACCTGAGGAAATTTGGTTTGGACATCATAAGAAAGTCTTTTTGTGAAAACATCAGCTTCTTTGGAGCATAATTCAAAACTGAAGACTTGCGTCATATGACCAGAAGATATGTGGCAGAAGTAAACATGTTATGAAACTGCCTATATTTTTGTTCGCACCAGGATATAAGAAACATGTTATGCTACTAACTATACTTATTTTTTTATTCAAATGACGGTATTAGCAGGCAAGGTACGTTATTTCGAAAGTTTTCGGCATTTTTGTGGAAAATATGAAAGCTTTCACCTGAGTGTGAATAAGTAGTGGTGTATTGGACCATATTAAAACTATCCAGAACGAAATATGCCTAAATGTACTGCAGCAAATTGTGGAAAATGATACATTGCGCAAAAAAATTAACGCACATTCTGAAAATCTCATTTTAATGAAAGTTAACTCTTCATTGACTTTATAACTTATTTTTCATGTTCTCTCGGGAAGGTTTTAAACGAAACAAGACACATTAAATGGAAGAAAAATTCAGGATTTCACCGAATCTTATGTTAAGGAAGGGAAATAAACAATTTTCAAAATACTGGAATGTTGATAAGTGATTTAATACTTGGTATTTCCACCCTGAGTGATCTCAAAATGTTCTGATCTAATCCTTCCCAGATTTCTGTGAGTTGGATTCCTAAGTCATTAAGAGTAGCTGGATGATTTTCTGAACTTCTCAGCCTTCTATTGAGGTTGTCCCAAACCTGCTCAATCGAATTGAGATCTGGACTTCTTGCTGGCCATTCCATTCGAGAGACTTCAACCTCTTCAAGGTACTCCTGAACGATGCGCGCACGATGTGGTCTGGCATTATAGTCCATAAAAATGAAATTTTCACCAATGTATGGGGCAATTGGCATTACATGCTCTTCAAGAATGTTCCTTATATACCTATAGGCATTCATAGATCCATTATCAACGACCACTAGGTCTGTGCGAGCAGTCAAAGATATTCCACCCCATACCATAATCGATCCAGTAGTAATCAGGAAATTGCACTGAGCATATCTTTCTTGTGGACGTCTGTATACAAAGGAACGTCGATCACAACGGTAGATACAGAATCTAGACTCATCTGTAGAGAGAACTCTTTCCCAATCAGCCTCTTCCCAATGGATATGCTCTCTCGCAAAATCCAAACGCGCCCTTCGATGGGCTGGGGTAAGAGCTGGGCCTCTTGCCCCGACACGAGGCCTTAAATCATATTCTCCGAGGCGATTTCTTATTGTCTGAGTGCTAATTTGCACCCCATGAGTTTGCTCAAGCTGATTTTGAAGGAGGCGAGCGGTTGCAAACCATTGTCTCAACGAAGAAACTCTCCAAGTAACGTTCTTGAATGGCAGTTGTTACCCGTGCTCTATCCTGTCCTGGTCTTCGGACATTCATACCTGTCTCCCTGAATCGCTGCAACATTCTGGACACACTTGTATGGGAAACTCCAAACCTTTCTGCAATTCTTGTGTATGTCCACCCTTCTTCTCGCAAAACTACCGCTTCGGCACATTCCTCTTGGGTCAAATAGCTTGTTTCGCGTTGCATAGCGATCGAGTGTAGAAAATCAAACGAAAGAAAAACTATTGATTGCTAGAATTGATCGAGAACAACTGAAAACAGAATGGAGCCAATACATTCAAAATGTGATAATCTCATCTTTTTTTATTCCTGCCGGGAAATAACATCTGTATTGAAGAAAAAAGTTGAAAGTGGATAACATATGCATGCATAATTCTTATGAAAATAATTATCACTGAGAACACCTAAAGTTGTAGAATAAATTCGAGATTTCCATAATGTGCGTTAATTTTTTTTCGCAGTGTAGTTGAAAGTCGAGGAAGTAGTAATACTTTCAATTCCCAAGATTAAATATGTTACTGAATTACTGCAAGCCGAAGAAAGGACAGTTTCAATTTGGAAAATTTTATAAACCTATCATGATTACAGGAGTTCAAATTCAATGTTGTTGCCTATTCTGAGGTTATCTTTACAACTAATACTCTACTTCATATAATACGCTATCGGCAGACAATTTATCATATCGAGCCAATTATATTTTCAATTCCTTCAAATCAGAAATGAATTTTCTGTCAAACACGCCTTTTGTCAATATTTAGAATTTTGTCAAAATTTTTACGCCTTCCTAAAATTATTAAACCTCAGTGTCCTAATTTGGAAATAGTATACACATGTCAAAGGCAATATTGTCCCTAGCAATTCAAATAGTGTGCATTTGCTTTAGTATCTATAACGTAATTTTAAACAGAATACAAATTGCAAGTCCAATAGTGCTTCAAATTTAAATTGATTTCATCTTCTTACTAAGTAGGTAGCCGTTTGAAATGAGATTATGAATCTTTCACCTCAATTGTGAATATACAGGGTGGCCATTTGAAAACGAAACAGACGAGATTACAGACGAAATAAATTTTTTCGATAGAAATGCTCGGACAGGTCGATTTCTGTTTCGAGATTAGATGTGGTTACGGACGCATAGCGCTTCAACCCTTGCTACTACAACCCTCACCCCCAATTTTTGAATAGGGAAGATGGGGTGAGTGATACCTCATTTGAAAGGTATTTTTATACTGATTTCAGCACAGTGATTGTTTTTTCATTTTATGCATTAGTTCTCGAATATTCTTAACTAAGTATTTGAAAATGAAGTGGTGTTTTCATGGCACTTGTAGTGTTTTTTTGTGAAAAATCGACATTTTGAGCTTCAAAACAACCATGTTTATCTAAATGTCGTTGATTGAAGAATTCTGCGGTTCTATTCGCACATTGATTGTTTGCAAAAAAAAAGTGAAATTATTTCCACCCGCTCTGCAATTGAATAAACCATGTCGAACAATGAATTAGAACATATACAAGTCTCGATTCAAAACTAAGAATAATTCACATGTCAAAGAACCAGTAAAAGCCAACTTAATGATCTGTTCGTAATAAATAAAAAATTATCGATTCTCATTTTTTGAAAAAGATATGAATTCAATAATCAACAAAATGAAAACATTATTGAAGCCAACTGAGAAAACACTTCATAATTAAGTCGGAAATCGTTTCACGAATTGGGACTGGAATATTTCTGTGGCATCATTAATGATTTGATTTTCTTACCTGGTAATCTGATTAGAGATATGTACGTATTTGGAGATTTCTATCGATCAAGTGTTACCGCATGTTATTGGAAATACTGCAAATTATATCGAAGATAATTTAGATTGAGTTTCAGCAAGATTGAGCTCCTTCGCAATACGCTTTGTTTGTTCGACATCTTGATTAAAGATTTCTATGTCAGTGGATTGGAGGAAGGAAGCCTCAGTCATGGTTGTTTTGAAGCTCAAAATGTCGATTTTTCACAAAAAACACTAAAGTGCCATGAAAACACCACTTCATTTTCAAATATTTAGTTAAGAATATTTCGAGAACTAATGCATAAATGAAAAAACAATTACTGTGCTGAAATCAGTATAAAAATACCTTTCAAATGAGGTATCACTCACCCCATCTTCCCTATTCAAAAATTGGGGTGAGGGTTGTAGTAGCAAGGGTTGAAGCGCTATGCGTCCGTAACCTACATCTTAAGTTGTCCCCCTCGAAACAGAAATCGACCTGTCCGAGCATTTCTATCGAAAAAATTTATTTCGTCTGTAATCTCGTCTGTTTCGTTTTCAAATGGCCACCCTGTATAGTGATGTATTGGTCCATATTGAAATTATCCAGAACGAAATATGCCTAAATGTACTACAGGAAATTGTAAAAATGATACTCGAAAATCGAATAAAGTATACGTTAGATATAGTCCGTTCACGAAAGGTTGAGCACATAGTAGGCGTTTCTTTATTTATCTGAAGTTGGCAGTATTTGCTGACATAACGTAAAATAAAATCAACGTTGCCGAATGTACCCGGCCTCGTCCGACGAGCTTCCGAGTTATCAGACAACTCTATGCAATATTGACAACATTGCGTATCAATCTGACAAGAAAATAAAGAACATAACCAAAAATTTTAATATACACAGTGAAATATGCCAAATTTCCATGGCCAACCGACGGCTCAACCTTTCGTGAATGGACTATACTTTCAAGTATAGAAGTATATTACTGAATTACTGCAAGCCGGAGAAAGGACAATTTCAATTTTGAAAATTTTATAAACCTATCACTAATCCTGAGGTATTTCAGATATGATTACAGGAGTTCAAGCTCTTTTTTTTCGAATTTCGTCTAAATTTTCATGCCTTCCAAAAATTGTTAAATCTCAGTGTCGTAATTTTAGAAATAGTAAACAGGGTGTTTCATTGGGAAACGGAAATACTTCGTAGGTGCATAGGTGGCACCAAGGCGGTTCTGGAGATACCCCATTTATTGGGTCTTACTGTCTTCGTAGCCGAGATACAGAGTGTTTTATGAATTTTGCCCGTTTCGTTCTGAGGCCGTATCAAACGAACCACCCGGTATATTTTTTTCATATTTGGCAAATATGTTCCTAATTGAGAGCACAAACGTATCATGCAATAACCGCCTTGAAAATCCAGGTCCGGGTTAACAAAAACTTATGAATCGTTTGATTCCTCGAAACAACACCGTGTACAGGTTGACGCTCACTTGGACGAGACGAGACGAAGCGAAGGGTTGTTTTCCGCAGGCACGATTTGCACTGAATCAAATGGGCAGACGCTCACTTAGGAGGCGCGAAGCGAAGATCTGGTGCCGTATTCTCGAGAAGTGATATTCGAAAACGTATACGAACTTCATTGCGCGAGTCCCTGTTTTACCTGCAAAAATGCACACCGCGCAATGAAGTTCGTATACGTTTTGGACTATCACTTCTCGAGAATACGGCACCAGAATCGTTAGGTGCGAAGCAGATTAGACGCGCACTTGGACGAAGCGGAGCGGTCGGAACGAACGTGTCGTTTTCCGCTGGGATCTTTTGCATTGAAATAAATGGGTAGATACAAAGATTAAGGAGAAATAAAGATGGGAAACGAAGCGACTACGGTTACGCGAGCGCCATCTAGTGGTTCACTAGTAAACGTCCTGGTTAAAATATTATCATATGGGCCAGTTATAAAGGAAAAAACCAAAACTGAAATGTTCTATGCAACATTTATCTTGTGATGTGAGGTTATTTCTGAATATTGTATGTTCTGTGAATTTGCCTTCGCTACAAGTGCCTTAACAAATTACAACAGCCTTCGGTCTTTTGAATTTTGTTTATTTTCAACTGTCAAGATGAGTGTTCATTATTGTGTTGTTATGAACTGCAACAACAGTAAAAATAATAAACCAGGCATCACGTTATTTAATTTTTCAAAAGACATGAAACGGTAAGTTTTTGAATTCTTTTTGAAACTACTAAACAATTTTTTTAAATTTATTTACGTTGTGTCTCAGAGTTGAATTTTTTCTGGTGTGTTTTTTCGTACATATTTCCACTCATGCCCAGTATGCTTTGCCTCTCCTCTTACTTTGTTTTAATATCAATAATAATATTCAATGATTTTCAAGGGCTCAAAAATGGTTGGAATTTTCTGGACTTAGATTAGATTTAGATTTGGGCGCAAAACAATACAGTATATGTAGTGAGCATTTCTCCCCAGAGAAATTTGAATGTGAATTTCCACGGAGATTATTATTTCCTGACAGTATTCCACACATTCGATTGGATGTTCTTCCTGTGTCCAAAATTATAATTCATGAGAATATAATGATTGCTCCACGTCATTTTTTCTATGATTTTTTATTTGTATGTATATTCAACTTATTTTTTACAAGAATTCTTTATTGGGGCTGTGATTTATCATATTTATACTTATATATTTTTGTTATTCAATAATAGGAATTCATTATATTTATATTTGTACATAATATATTTATTTGTTTCATTTATATATCTATAATTATGTCATATTTTTTATTTACCGAATAAAAAATTCCACAAAAAATTTTTTTTCTTTCATTATAATCTGTTCATTTATGAGATTATCTCCATATTGGTTTTTGGTATGAAAAATGAGTATAATATTATTGTTTATAATATTTTACTCATTTTTCATTGTAGTAGCTAGTATAATCCCAAAATTCTGCGTATGCGGAGAAACGGAAAATCTAGATTCAAAATTCCCGCTACAAGTAGATTTCTTCTTTTCTATATCTGTCTTCAGCGCCATCTAACATCTCACTAGTAAAATCTGGGGCTAAAATGTAGTCGTTTTTTAGTACTAGCGTAGTAGGCGCGTTTCCCATCTTCGTCGTCCCTTATCTTTGGGTAGACACGCACCTAGGAGAAGCGAAGCGAGGAGCAGCGAGGAGGCGAGTCGTTGGTCGCCAGGATGATCTTTGGGGCATGTGAGCGAAATTTCTCGAGGCGGCAAGTAGGTATCCGACGGCCGGAAACGGGAAGTTCGGAGCGCTGTATTTCCAATTTTATACTCGAATTTTGTCTATGGGGAAATACACAGTTATTTTTGAATTTCTGTGAAATGAGTTTGTTTTAAATGGCTCATGAGAGTGTTGGTTAGAATTTATTATTATTATTATTACAATGAGGATTGAATCGAGAAATTATTCCTATATGATCCAAATTACAGATAATTATAACAAAACAAAATTTGACGTGAGTAGTCGAGTAGGCACATTTAACTAAAAAAAAAAACGAAAGTTAATGAACACAATAAGTTCCTTACACAATTCTTGAGGCATCAAATCGATTTTTAACATGTTCACCGAGGAAGAATTCACACACTGTCGGGCAAGGAGTTTCTCGATTGCGATCTGGAAAAACGAAATTTATATACAAAACGAACAACATTTATGTATTTTGTACAACTGTGAATATGAATTCAAATCGTCTGAAGGATAGGTATTTTATTATGTAAATACAACAAAATATTGAAAAACCCTTCTTCCGAAGAAATTGAAGTATCTGATAGAATTGGAAAACTGTGGAATAATTCCTTCGAGGGATATATGATCTGCAAACATTGAACTTTCGATTACTACTTGCTTTGTTTTTTTTAATCGGTTAAAGAGGAAATAAGCATTTCGTATCAATTATTTGTATTTTATTGTATTCCTGGATGAAGAATTACGAGGATTTCATTGGAATTCCCAATTAAAACATGATCATGACCAAAACACGATTCTTACAAATGTTTCATGGTTGACCAAGGCCGTAGCGAGGGGAGGGTCCGGACTCCGGACCCGAAATTTTTCTGAAGTACAGGACTAGAACATTTTTCTTTAAAAATTGTCATTCGGTGGACCCCCCCGAAATTTTTTCTAGCTACAGCCTTGTGGCTGACCATACCCAAAAATAACCAGGGACAGCGCCAGAGATTTTACCGCCCCGGCAAAAGTATATTCAGAATAAATTGAATATAAATTAGTCTGATTTGAAGCTTATACAGGTAAGCGGTATGCAGCAAGGTAATAAAAATGCAACTTCCCAGTACTTATTACAGGAAATTTTTCGATATTGTCGTAGGAAAAGTATTTTTTTCTGAAATCACCAGAGTGAAGGAATTAGATTACTACTTAATTTTTTCAATCGGTTAAAGAGAAAATAAATTACGTATCAATGATTTTATATATAGTTAAAAAAAAATAACTTTCGGTTTTTGTCACCCTCCGCTTCTCTTTGGAAGACAACATAACCTCGATCTAAAATCTAGTACTTTTTTCCCTTGTATAATACATAATTTTTTTCTGTGACTAGAAAAATGACGATGGAAAGAAATATAACTTTTCACGAAATTAATCCGGCAGAAAAGTGAGTACTTTTTTCCCGGATACGAGAAAAGTTATATTTTGTAACTTGCCAACATGCCAACAGAGATAAAATGTCGAATTTTTTTCACGTCACATAATTTTTTTTTCATTCCTATATGAAGGTGGGACGACGAAGCTATTAAAACAAGATTATGACCAAAAACACGATTCGAACAATAGCTCTACCCTTGTTCATTCGGGTAGTCAGCATGCAGCATGGGTAATAAAAATTTATTGCGGCCCAAAAATAGGGGGAATTTCTTCCGATGGCTGATCGCCGCATCGCTTCGTCCAAGTGCGCGGTCCCAGGCGAACTAACGCGTCGCTTTGTCTCGTCTCGTCCAAGTGAGCGTCAACCTTACATCGGAATTTTGAAAATCTGTTTTAATATTCGAAAACACCACTAAAAACTTAACTGAGACGTATACTTAAAATTTTCGCGCAGGCAGTTTTACTGCACAAATTTTCAACGTAAAAGTGAAGTTTCTAAGAACTTGAATACCCGAAAGTGGTTTGAAGTGACTTTTAACAATGAATTATTAACAATATTGAATCCATAATTCTTTCGACATTACTTTGTAATTAATTTCCACATTGGTTTTCCTTTTTATAGCTGTATACTTGAAAATCCAGGTCTGGGTTAACAAAAAATTATGAATCATTTGAATCCTCGAAACAACACCCTGTACATCGGAATTTTGAAAATCTGTTTTAATAATCGAAAACACCATTAAAAACTTAACTGAGACGTATACTTCAAATTTTCGCGGAGACAGTTTTACTGCACAAATTTTCAACGTGAAAGTGAAGTTTTTAAGAACTTGGATACCCCCGAAAGTGGTTTGAAGCGACTTTTAACAATGAATTATCCACAATATTGAATCTATAATTATTTCAACATTACTTTGTAATTCATTTCCACACTGATTTTCCTTTTATAGCTGTATACTTGAAAATCCAGGTCCGGGTTAACAAAAAATTATGAATCGTTTGAATCAAAGTATGATGCGGTGTTTATGACAATAAAATATTAGGACCCTATTTTCTACCTGCAGGTTACGCCCCATAGAAATTGTATGCAGTAACACTTTCAATCGTAATCAGCAATCGTTCACTTATTCTATGAAAATATAACTCAAGGTGCTTTATTCACATTCATACTTTCCAGTCATCTAAATACACAACCTAAGTGCTGACACTATACCCAATTCAGTAAAAATAAACTACAAACAAATCCATCGTGACAACTTATTCATTTATATCTTGTAAGATCAGCACGGCGCATAACAAGTTAAATAGGTACTCTTTATTCTGGACAAAGTAAAAATAAAGTTAATTCAATTTCCACTATATTATTCTTTTACACATACTGAAAAAAAATCATACATATCAAATGCTTAACGGCTTCTTATAATAACACAACGATTAATTCTCATCATACTTGAATGACGATAACAATTGACCAAGTCAAATGACCATACCCCGAAGTTCTTCAGCCCTCATCGAACTATTTTCTCTATTTGTGAATCATGTAGATGTAGGTCCCTCAATTAAATTTTGTCTTGATACATGGATTTCTCTCATTCTTTATTGGCAATTGGATTAAAAGAACCAATTTGATGGCTCAAACAAGTTCCGAAGTACATCATTCCATTATTTTAAATTTGTATTGATGGCACATTTTTCCTGACATACTGGACAAATAAGATGAAATCTGAAAATGAAATCAACGCTTGAAAAAATAATCAATAATTGATGTTAGGGATAAAGTTACCTTCCAACAGCAAAGTCATCTTGGCCCATTTTCAATATATTCATACCATAATCGAAAGCGATATAATTCGAACTACGACAAATGGGTACAACAATCTCCTCTTACTTGAATAATTTCAAACTACAAATAACTGTAAAATAAGCGAAAACCCGTGTTTCCAAATGTCAATCTGATATCTGACGAAAATGTAAACAGATCTGGGCGTACTGTAACATATCAGCTTCGGGTCCGAAAATTTGGTCCGTTTTAGTGTATGCTCACACAGGCATAAACCCATAGCCTTCTGAGTATTGTCGAATGTTATTATGTATATTCTTTCAGTCACTATCATGTTACTAATTACCTTATGGTCCTATTCCATAAATACAGCATACACCGATGTAACTTTACATCGATGTAAGGTACCTGTAGGCAAGTTACATCGGTATTGAAATTTGTTACATCGCGTATTACGGCGAACACATAAATCGAAATTCTATCAACAATTTCACTTATATATTTTGTGTTATATTTTACAACCTAACTGTTTTGCCTAAATGTCTGTAATTTTCGAATATTAAGCCGAAAATGGTCTCAAACGATAGAGTTCGACTCTGTGATGTCGAATCCGGGGTCGAATTAAATTCTGTCCGTAGAGCTGTCTGACCGTAAACATGATAACTCTCGAAGGGATTGTCTAGAGACTTGATATTTTCAGAGTGAGTTCGGTTCCCAAATCGGTTAAGTTCGTTATCTATACAGGGTGTTTCATCATAAACTGGACAAACATATATTTTCGTGTAGAGGACATCGGTAGAATCATTTTTGCTTTATACAATATATCCCATTTTCGAATCATAAGCGAGATACAGGGTGTCCAACGTCATTTTTGAGCAAGATTCTTATGAGTGTGGTCAGTTATGTATAGCACTTAAAGTAACGGTTATTGTTCAAATCTCAGTATTTTTGGGTCCTCTATTCAGAAAAGTTGACGAACTCCAAAAAACAATTTACAAAACGGCGGAAGACCTGCAATGCCCCTCATTTTTTTTTGCGGTTGTCAAATTGACTTTCATTTTTTGAATGAACACAATTTTCTAAGAATTTCTGTCAGAAAATTTTTTCAAAAATCGAACACAATTTTTTTTACATGTCTACAGCGATGAAAAAATTTCACTCGAAATGAATGAAATTTTGTACAATTGTACTTCTTGAATTATCAATCACGAATATGAAAACAGAATTTTAAAATATCGAACGGTTTTGTCACTACAGTCATTCAAACGTTTCGTTCGAACCTTTGAAATAATGAAAAAAAAATTCGTTTTGAGTTCTAGAGTCAAAATAAGTGAATTATTGGCACGTCCAAACATTCTAGACGAATTTATAAAAAAAATTCAGTGAAACTTAGTTGGGACTCGAACCTACGTAGGTATTTATAGGGAAATTGCACTGTTCTAAGGATAATAATATTCGTTGCCAGGCAACGGTATTTCGTAGTTCATAGAGTTTGACTGGTATTTGAATTTCAGTGAATATAATTTAGCCAGTAGTCAAACTTTATGAACTACGAACTACCGTTGCCTGGCAACGAATATTATTATCGTTAGAACATTGCCATTTCCCTATTCAATACCTACGTCGGTTCGAGTCCCAACTAAGTTTCACTGAATTTTTTTTTATAAATTCATCTAGAATGTTTGGACGTGCCAATAATTCACTTATTTTGACTCTAGAACTCAACACAATTTTTTTCTCAAAATTTCAGAGGTCTGAACGAAACATTTGAATGACTGTAGTAACGAAACCGTTCGATATTTTACAATTCTGTTTTCATATTCGTGATTGATATTTCAAGAAGTACAATTGTACAAAATTTCGTCCATTTTTATCGATTTTTGAAAATAATTTTTCACAGAAATTCTTAGAAAATTGTGTTCATTCAAAAAATAAAAGTCAATTTGACATTCGCAAAAAAATTAGGTACATTGCAGGTCTTCCGCTGTTTTGTAAATTTTTTTTTGGAGTTCGTCAACTTTTCTGAATAGAGGACCCAAAAATACTGAGATTTGACCAATAAACGTTACTTTAAGTGTTATACAAAACTGACCACACTCGTAAGAATCTTGCTCAAAAATGACGTTTGACACCCTGTATCTCGCTTATGCTTCGAAAACGGGATATATTCTATAAGGCAAAAATGATTCTCCCGATGTCTTCTGCACAAAAATATATGTTTGTCCAGTTTATGATGAAACACCCTGTATATACCCAGTGCGAAAAATTTTTTATAATGCAGAAGTTGATATTCTTCTGACCAAAAGTATTTTGTTCGATGCCTGCACTACTTGGAGTGAAAAGAAGAATCTGGGTTTTCTCCCTGTTCAGAATGAAATTGTTGCTTACTTTCGAACTATTCTATTCATCTTACTTCGGCATAATACTCTCATGAATTCGTAATACAATCATAATAACACACTTTTTCCTTTTTTTTACAGATGCCAGCGTATAAGTTCTACAAAGGTAAGAATTTATCACTGTTACATGAAGGGTGTTTGAACATGAGTCCCTAAGGACTGATTTCTCAGGGGAGGCTTGATTACCCCAGCAATTAAACTCCTAGTGAGGTTTTTTGACAATATGTTAAAAAGAAGATGTACAAATCTAAATTTTCTGTTTGAATCACAATCTCTCAGCTATACACGCTAGCCAAATTAAGATAAGACGCAAATCGGAATTGAAGCTAAAGATAAGAGAAATAGAAATCAGGCAAAGATGAAAAGTCACAATCGTTAAGTTGCCGGAAATATTTTCCGGCGCATAAAGAGATTTGCACGTAGATTAACAATATTGAGATCAATATTCCCTGAAAATTTTATCCACTTGCAAAGGGATCCAGGGGGTTAAAATGCTCCCCTTAACATGTTGGAAATGTTTGCCAGCGCCTAACGAGATTTGGCACGTAGGTTAAGAATATTAATATTCTTATTTCCGGAAAATTCAATTCATTTGCAAAGGGATCCAGGAGGTTAAACGCCCCCTTTAACATTGAAAATTTTATATCTCCGGAAATATTCGCCGGCGCATAAAAAGACTTGGCACCTAGGTTGACAATATTGATATCTTTATTCTCTGAAAGGGTATAGCGGATTTTTCAACGTTAAATCTGCCCCTTGCGGCCTTTTCGATTCATATTGAGGGGATCGATTAGGCATTAAATGAAAATAATTCAGCCAACTCTTCAGCTTTTTATCTCCAGCCATTTTTGAGATTTCTGTAAAAAACACTTTTTTCGATTTTATTTTTTTTCTCATGTGAAATCCAAAATTTTCGAATGGTGATATTTTCTCTTGATTCTTTGTTATTGAAGGAATGGACTTATAATTTTTTCATGAATTCCAGTTGAAAACTCGATTTTCAGAAAAAAAAATCATAGTCATTTGTTTTTCGGTGTTCTTCAAAAGTGTCCACCGGCAAATGTCTTCTTTGGTCCTTTATACCCTGGAATTTTTTCACATTCTCAAAATTGGTGGAACATTTCGAACAAAAAATTGAAACTGTTTGAATTTTGGGATTCAGCAGATATTCATCAAATTTTGTTGCCATTGTATTCATATTGGCTTTCTGAACAATATTAGTGAAAAAACAATTGACGATCTGTCTTAAGTTGAAAGATATGGGCCCCCAAAGTCCGAAAAATACTTCACCTGAAATTCACTTTTCTCACTACAATAACAGTTAATTACCGCTTCATTAAGTTTAAAGCGTCTCTGAACATTTTAGCATGAAGATTTGATTCATTTCATTTGAAATATATTTATTAATTATTGCAAAAACATAAAAAAAATGGAAGCAAGCCCTGAGCAGGAGCTTCTGAGCGCTCGTTCTCTGGTGGAGCAATAGGACTATCATCTCAAAATTCTGTATATGACTTGAAATTGATACTTTATATATAAACAATTAAAAAAATTCAATTCTATGGTCACACTTGAAAATTAAAATAATTAAATTTTATGGTTCTGATGATGCGATCCTCTTGAAATTTGGCATGAACATTCAGTATATCAATCTTTATACCAGGAATAAATTTCACTCAATTCAGATATCTTGTTATGAAAATATAATTTTTTTTTCAATATTCAAATTGAATTTTCTATAGTTCGGATGATGCGATGATCTTCAAATTTTGCACAAACATTCAATATATAAATCTCAATTCCAAAAATAAATTTCATTTGATTCGGATATCTTGTTATGGAAATATAAAGAGTCTTTCCTTTAATATTCCAATTGGAATTTCTATGGTTCTGATGATGCTATCCTCTTGAAATTTTGCATGAACAATCAGTGTGTCAGTCTTCACTCACAGAATGAATTTCAGTTAAATCGGAAGGTTCGTTATGGAAATAAAAAAATTCTTCTTTCCAATATTCCATTTGAATTTTCTATGGTTCTGTTAATACTATGGCCACAAAATTTTGCGAGAGGCTCACTATGAGCATCTGGCAAGTTGCTGCAAAATTTCATTCCGTTTGCCCTCGTTTTGTGTGAAATATTGAGGAACAAAAATTTTGAATGGCCACTTTTTATGGAACACCCTGTACGATTTTTCTGGTTAACGAACTTAACCGAGCTATTTGGGAGCTGAACACACCCTGAAAATTTCAAGTCTCTAGGACAATCCGTTCGAGAGTTATTGTGCTCACGGCCGGCCGGACGGCCGGCCCTACAGAATTTGATTTGACCTCATATTTTCTATCAGGGAGTCGAACCCTATCGTTTGAGACCATTTTCGGCTCAAAATTCGAAAATTACAGACATTTGGGCAAAACGATATAGCACTCGTCTAAGTAGAACGAGCGCTCAAAAATCGAAGGAAAGCCCGCCGTTCCTTATGGTAAGTTTGGCACTAACGCTAATTATTTCGCGCGAATATGACACGATGCATACCGGTAAATCCGAGAGATAAATCCCGCCATCATTTCCTTGGTCACTTGTCGAAAGATAGTGCGGTAGTGCCAAACTCACCACAAGGAACGGCGGGCTTTCCCTCTAATTTTTTCGATGTTTTTGCAATAATTATTGAATATATTTGAAAGGAAATGAATCGAACTTTTACGTTAAAATGTTCAAAGAGGCTTCAAACTTAATAAAGCGGTAAAAAAGTGTTTTTTTCAGTGAGAAAAGTGACTTCCAGGTGAAATATTTTTTGGACTTTGGGAGTCCATATCTTCCAAACTAAAGGATCCCCCACACCAACGCGGTACTGCGGGAGCGGGAACGGTAACGACGCGGTGTACTGCGGGAAGCGGGAAGTTTTTCTATTCATGCCAAATTGCGGTAAAGTACGCGGTAACGTGAAGATTTCTGTGAGTTTTCTGGTCCAAAAAAATGGATTTCTCATCCGATGAAGAAGAAGCTCTTCTACTAATTGCTGTAGCAGAAGATGAACGGCAAGCGTAAGTGATATTCATAAACTTAGTTTTCCGTTAAAAAAACAATGCGATGATCAATATTTTCAGTTTTTGGATCCACCACATAATACAATGGACTCATTCACAAATATTCAAAATGACTCTAGAAGAGCCCCAAATGTGGTATCGAAGTCCGTGAAAAATTTGCCACTTTTTTCGATAATGATTGAATTAGGATTCTCCTGCTAGTGAACATTGTTCAAATTACCTATTATATTTTGTTTTTTATTTTTATGAGTTACCTAATAATACAAATCGTTTATGGTTATTTTAAATAAAGTTCAGATAAATCATTGAGTTTTTTTAAGAACTACGTTTTTTGAAGAAGCAATCTAAGCAAATTTTTATAAATTTGTTAACACTTTCGTTCAATTCGGTGCCTATTTTGCCCCATTCTTCATCTATTTTCCGAAGATTTTTGTATTCGGAATTTCCCAAATCATATAAAATTGGATGGGCTTTCACAATTTCAATCAATCTTTCAGTGAACGACGTTGTATGTACGTATATGAATTTACACAGCGGAAAGAGCGGGAACGCAGGAAAAACACTGCATGCAGCGTTATGCGGCCCATACACAAGCTACTTTTCCGGCGTTCTGGCAGCTAGCGTTTTGCGAGCGTCCTAGACGCTCGTGCAATTTTGACCACACACAAGCGTCTCAGTAGCTCACCGATCGCTGACGAGAGATCGAGTTGTACGATCAGTCTCTGCCAAATTTTCACCATTTTTATAGTGAATTTTAATAATATCAATGTGTTCTTGAAGCATGTATCGTTCCATTTTTATTGATGGCGTAGTCCCTTTATAAGTTATGTTAATGTTTAGAAACAGCAACGTATGTAGAGCTAGAGGAAGCCATTTGGCATTATTTTTCGTACATAAATGTCACAACTGATATTTCAATTAAAAAGTTTTTGAAAATGAATGCAAATTAGGTGTTTTATATATTCTCAAAAAAGACACGTAATTTCAAACATTCTTTATGTTATTCATCGATCTTAGTGTTCGCTTACAGGTCGATTTTAGGAAATGAAAACTCCCGGTTGGTCAAACGATTGAACTCTTTTTGCACCCGACTTTTCCGTAGCTCGTAACTTTTTGTATTCTTTACGGAATGAGTCTCGGAGGCTTTTTATTTTTTTCTTTGCGAAACCAATATCGCATTCATCGTTATATTGTTTACATAAAGCTTACAATTCTTCGTAGGCTTTATTCTTTAGTGTTCTGTTCGAATATTCTTTGCTCTTAATCATCCACAAACACTTATTCTTTTTAAATAGTTCTATAAAATTTGTAGGGATTCTTCTGAATGAGGAAATCTTGCATGATTCTCTGCCATTCTAGACGTTCTCACACACACACAAGCGTTTTTCATGCGTTTCGCCGGCTATCTTGACGCTAAAATCAAACACGTTTGATCTTGGCGTCCGGCGTTGCGTCCAGCTCGGCGACTCGCCAGCGTGGCAGCGGATAGACATACACAGGCGTTTTCGGGCTACTTTTGGGCGTTTTGGTCGCTTGCGGTGACGCTAGCTGCCAGAACGCCGAAAAAGTAGCTTGAGTATGGGCCGCATTAGACCACACACAAGCGTCTCAGTAGCTCACCGATCGCTGACGAGAGATCGAGTTATACGATCAGTCTCCGCCAAATTGTCACCATTTTTATAGTGAATTTTAATAATTTCAATGCGTTCTTGAAGCATGTATCGTTCCATTTTTATTGATGGCGTAGTCCTTTTATAAGTTTTGTTAATGTTTAGAAACAGCAACGTATGTAGAGCTAGAGGAAGCCATTCGGCATTATTTTTCGTACATAAATGTCACAACTGATATTTCAATTAACAATAAAAAGTTTTTGAAAATGAATGCAAATTAGGGGTTTCATATATTCTCAAAAAAGACACGTAATTTCAAACATTCTTTATGTTATTCATCGATCTTAGCAGAGTGTTCGCTTACAGGTCGATTTTAGGAAATGAAACCTCCCGGTTGGCCAAACGATTGAACTCTTTTTGCACCCGACATTTCCGTAGCTCGTAACTTTTTGTATTCTTTACAGAATGAGTGTCGGAGGCTTTTTATTTTTTTCTTTACGAAACCAATATCGCACTCATCGTTACATTGTTTACATAAAGCTTACAATTCTTCGTAGGCTTTATTCTTTAAGTGTTCTGTTCGAATATTATCTTTGCTCTTAATCATCCACAAACACTTATTCTTTTTAAATAGTTGTAAGGAATTCTTCTGAATGTGGAAATCTTGCATGATTCCCTGCCATTCTAGACGCTCTCTCACACACACACACAAGCGTTTTTCATGCGTTTCGCCGGCTATCTTGACGCTAAAATCAAGCACGTTTGATATTGGCGTCCGCCGTTGCGTCCAGCTCGGCGACTCGCCAGCTTGGCAGCGGATAGACATACACAGGCGTTTTTCGGGCTACTTTTGGGCGTTTTGGTCGTTTGCGGTGACGCTAGCTGCCAGAACGCCGAAAAAGTAGCTTGTGTATGGGCCGCATTACGAATATAGAACCACAGAACACACAGAACTACAGAAGCGTCACTCCGCGACCTCGAAGAACTCCGATTTTTCTAGCGTAGTAAAAGTGACGAGGACAGTCGACCTTCTCTATCTCTCTCCCTAGCTTCAAACCATAGGCGTTCGAAGTTCGAACTGTCAAACATATTCTCTTTCGTTTCGTAAACATAACCAAACAAAGCAAGCTAAAAGCTAAACTATCAACAATAATTGTTTTCTGATGTATCTGAGCATAAAAAGCTTAATATATGTAATGTATATGTATACTTCTACTATTTTACCGACCGGAGGTCATGCTGGAATAAACCGACTATTTAACAATATTCGAAGGAAATATTTTTGGCCTGGTATGCGAGAAGATATTATAGAATTCGTAAAGAGATGCGATGATTGTCACAGACATAAATACAGTAACCTAACAAAACAACCCCTTACTATCACGACAACAGCCACATCAGCAATGGAAAAAATTTATGTAGATTTAGTTGGACCTTTGCCAAGTGACTTTAATAATAATAAGTACATACTGACAATACAATGTGAAATTTCAAAATTTGTAGAATGTTATCCACTGATTAATAAAGAAGCCGAAACGGTTGCAAAAGCTTTTACAGAAAATTTTATATTGCGTTTTGGTATCCCAAAGGAAGTAGTAAGTGATCAAGGAACTGAGTTCATGTCGTTAGTTTTCAAAAACACGTGTAAACTGTTGAACATAAACCAATTAAATTCGACTGGATATCACCATGAAACTCTAGGAGCACTTGAGAATTCCCACAAAAATCTGGGCGCTTACTTGAGAATTTATGCAGCCAAGAATCCATTAAAATGGAGTTCTTGGGTACCATTTTGGAGTTTTGCATATAATAACACAATTCACACCGAAACAAAATATACGCCATTTGAATTAGTGTTCGGGAAAAACAGTACAATTCCATCAAATCTAGTTAGTAACATTGAACCATTGTATAATTTCGATGATTATCCCACTGAGTTGAAATATAGACTACAAACTGCTTGCACAGATGCAAGAAATAATCTCATAGAATCGAAAACTAGAAGAAAAGATAATTTCGACAAACACGCGAAACAAGTGGAATTCAATCCGGGAGATAAAGTGCTAGTGAAAAACATTATGGATAGTAAACTAGACTCAATTTTTAAAGGACCATATAGTGTTGTGAAAGACGAACACCCAAATGTAGTGTTAGATATAGGAAATAAGTTAAGTAAGGTACATAAGAATAGGATTAAGCTTTACAATGAAAAAAAAATTAACAAAAATGAAAAAAAAAATTGATTTCAAAATTTTTTTTTGTTTTGCCCGGGGAGGTGTGGTGTAATCCGTACCCTAGATAACCAATTATAAAAACATTCAATTAAGAAAGGGCATTACAACACCGGGGCACCAAGTAGTTATAGTCATCAAATTATGTAGGTTAGAAATAGGTGAATCTCCGATGTCGAAACTACCTTGTCATCAATAATGACGATAATCCAATATGTTTAATATTAGGAGACAAGGTAGAGGAGATGAGCGGAGACAGTATTGTACGAGAGTTCGACTGAGAACATTAAAGGAAATAGTAATAGTCTTGATGTGTTTTTCTTTGGAACTAACCAATTCCCCTCAGTTGACCACAGAATGATTAGTGAAATGAAGTCTTTCTTCATAAGATATATTTGTATTATAAGAAATAAAGCAAGAACTATTCGAATCGGGCTCTATTTATTACATTCTAGTGAATTCAAAGATGACGTTCCGAAAATAACGCAAGCGTAGTACCTGGATCACCAAATTCGGCAGGAACAATCTCCAGGACATTATTAGTTGATATCGAAAAAAAATTGCACTTGGTGGTTGAAATTACAACCCCATCGCGAGTCCATTTTTTTTCGATATCAAATAATAATGTCCTGAAGAATATTTCTGCCAAGTTTAGTGATGCAGGTATCACTTTCTCCCTCCGAAAATCGAACGTGAATGTTTAGGATGGAAATTTCAACCCCTGAACCCCATCGCAAGTCTTATTTTGATTTCGATATCAAATAATAATTATACGATACTTCCGTATAATTCCGTTATACACGATGATCATTATTCAAATGAATTTGTTTACTGAAGCAACATCGTCCATTTTTAATCGATGGTCTGCCAGTTTATAAGGACCCAGTTTTCCATCTCTACTAGGTACTACATGACTGATAGAAGTTGCTGCTGTGGCTAATATTCTACTATGATCCTTTTGGGAGTGAACTGACTCTAATAATATTTTTCATTTCAGGTAGTCGAAGGGGGAGGAGAGCTCCTAGAACTAAAAAGGAGTTAGGTAAATACGAATTTTATAATATAGTACTATTCTTTTCAATTTTAAGTGTTATATAATTTAATTTTATCCACGACTATCGAATAATCCACCCGTCATACGTATGTTTTGTAACGTGGTTTTCTCGGCGAAACTTACCTCGAGCGCCAGCTATTCTTTTTTCTAATAAGGGAGAATAGCAAACCTACCAGGGCAGCTGCTAGTCAGAGACAGAGTTCGTCGTTATCTAGGATATTAGCGATAACAGAGAAAATCAGAAATAGAGCAAATTTACACAGTTTATTCAGATAGCGAAAAATAGTTATATAAAAATACAGTGAAATAAGACGCTATAGGAAATCAATACAAAATATAAATTGGTCAGTCTTGTCTGACTGCGAGCACTTTCATAAGAAACAAATATTTTCCCGGTACGAGTCAGCCAGAATAGAAAGAAAGTTAAATTTAAACGGTTAATTCAAATATATATGATAAAATCAGGAAAACAGGAATAAAAGGGGTCAGTATAAGAGTGCACTTGTCCGATATTCTTTCAGTCCTAGAATTCACCACGTTGTCTACCACTTTGCTTGTTTCTCGTATAAATAGGTTGGGGTTTGGCCAGGTGAAATTAGAGGGTTAAACAGGATATGTCGAACTTGCTGGGTCAGCAGGGGTTCGGCTATGCCGTTAGTCTGACCATGGGAATACTCGCCATGAGGGACAGACTAACTACAGGCCCTAAGGATCAGGACAGAGCAGGATTGTTATTCGGTTGAACGTACTATAGCATTGGTTTGCATCAGCCCTCCGGTCTGACCATGGGCTGGACAGACTAACTACAGGCACCGGTTATACGGACAAACGTACTATAACAGGCACCTGGACAAACTAGGAAAGGTATTGTTAAGGAATCTGACGGAACAGCTATTTAGGTAGACTCAACGAGGAATAAAAAAATAGGACTGCAATAAATCGGTTCGGTACTTACAATTCAATTGCACTTGCACCCACTTTAAAGAAAACGCGAAAATTTATAAGCTTAGAAAAATTTGGAAAAGTATACGTCAGCGAAAAAAATTCGGAACTAATTAAAAAGGTAAACGTCTAAAACAGAAAATATCTCGGAACTCTCAAGCAGAAAATAATTCGGCACACTAATTCCCGATGTAGGGAAACCTCGCCTTTTATAATCTTCCGGAGGGGGGTGGAAAAGGTAGGCGCAGAAACGTTAAAATTTTCAGGAGAGTACCTCGGTAAAAACATCTTAAAACTGGCTTATCGTACGTATATGCAAAAAACGGCGTTATCGGCGATCGGCGTTGTTCTTGCGGACGATTCTACGATGTTTTATGTATGAAAAACAACATCAATCGCTAAATGTTCGGTTTTTTCGATTGTTTTGAACTAATTCTGAACGGAATAAAAATTCACGAATTTAAAATGACTCGGATAAATTATTTAAAATGAAGATCAATTTCTCAGCTATAAAATTGAACTTCATTACATCCCCCCTGCTACGGAAAGAAAATTCAATCAATAACAATTTGAATTTTCGCGGCTCCCAACTATCGCAACAAACAAGTCGACGAACCAATACAGACGCCCCCTTGTGCTCGAAATCAGACTTACAATAATAATACAGCAGAGTAAATCCTAGTTCTTCTGGTTAACGGGCAGGTCTAAGTCCAATTCGTAGTTCCATATTTATGTTCTATGGTTCCAAGTCGGAGTTGGTGTTCTGTGGCCGGCGCTGCTGTCATGTCGTTCCGCCATTGTTGTTTACTTCTGTTCTCGTTGTTGTGTTGCTGGTCGATGTGAACAGTGAATTAATTAGTAAATGTGCAAAGTGAACTGGCGATGGGGATAATAAGCCGAGGATTGTTCTTACACTTTATGTACAGTAAGTTTGTAATTATAAAGTCTTTCTCGATGTGGTTCAAAATAGTGCTTCTCAGATTCACCCTTGACGACTTGTTGTGAAGGCACTAGGACCCAGGTGTACAGGTGTCGAGGTTCTAATTTCCCATGGTGGAGTCGGCGTCCGGAACTGGCGCAACAGGTGGCTTGGCTAATAGGTGGAGCGTCGGCGTCGACGTCGGCCCAGGCAGATGACTTACAGGTGGGTAGTCCAGGTAGCTCTAACCATTTGATTCCAGTGAAATTTCTCCCATATTCTTCGGTTTTCCTGGCGGGTTTTCTTCGAGAAACTGTGTTTCCCATTTCCATAGACGGTTAAATAATGAACGGTAAAACAATAATGTCTGATTCGGAATGAAAACGGTGTAATGGGTTGGACCCATTGGAATCATAAACAGTTTTAACAGTTTTGAATTAGAAATAACCTTGTTTCATTCAACGGTAACAGTTCAGACAACTATATTTAGTTTCAGTCATGCAGAAAACGAAAACAAATATTCATTAAAAGCTTTAACACAATATTTCAGACAGTTTACCCAATTTGTTGTCGTTTTCAGGTAGAGAAAGAATTAAGATCAGACAAAATTACCAGGTACTGTTATGAAACTGTTATTATCATGTAGTAGGTTATTTTGAACGGTTTTCAGGTAGTAGTTGGACGGGAAATAAAACTGTTGGTTGGAAATGACGGTATAATGGTACATAATACTAATTTTTACGGTTTTCTTCTTCTTGACTTACGGTTTTCTTCTATACAGGTTGCAGCGAGCTTTGCGTATCTGGGGCAGGCACGGAGAGCCAACTCCCTGCTGGTGGGAATTCTCACTCCTCTGGAACCCCTGTGAGCTGGTAGCACCTGTTGGATTCTCGAAGCGGTCCCTCTTGGTCTGGACTGGGACGGAAGATTACGTTGAACAGCCACCTCCCTCTGGTAGGTGTGACAGGGACAGTTCCGGGTGAGGGTGCCTAGCAAACCACAACGACTACAGAACAGTAACGGTGTTCCCGTGCAGTTGGCTCTGCTGTGTTCTCCTTGGCCACATTTCCAGCACATGCCAGGACGGAGTTCCAGGTACACCTTGTGGCCCATGGTACCAACAGTACGGACTCTGGAAGGTAAGTTAATTCGGGGCTTTTTGGGATTGAGAGGACGGGATTTTAGATTACGGGATTTTAGATTATTACCTCTAGGTTTTTCCCAGGTGTCCACTTCCATAGGAACTGCTCCACGGTTTGATGTGGCGGTTTCCCCATCTTTTCTCATGCCGGACGGTTCACTCTGGTGGTGTTGCCCAGAAGTAGACGGTGAACCAGCTTGTTTGGCGGTTCCCAACGGCAGTGGAACTGTGTCGGCAGGAGGGGCACATTCATCTAGTTTCTTCTGTTGTTCACAGGTCAGTTCTAGCAGATGTTCACTGGCGAGATGCACTTCAGGGGTTGGTTCGTTGACAGGAGTCGGTTTGGAGATCAGTCGGCCTTCTAGATAGCATTCTGCGGTTTTCAGATTAATGCTGAAGTTGTAGTTTGACAGTGTGTCCATTCCCAGTATGACGTCCACTGGTAGGTCAGGAATTAGTAGGAATGTTAAGTCTGCCAAGGTATAATCGTCTATCCTGACTAGAGTGGTGTAGCGTTTAGGTGTGACGGTGGTCTTACCATTGGCTATCACTACAAAGTTATTGATCATAGGCTCTCCTTTTATTCCTCTCTCTTCCAAGTGCCCGGCCACTTTCTGGCTGCAGAAGCTCTTGGTGGCTCCGGTATCTATTAGTGCCTGGAAAGATTTACTAACTACATGAATGTCTATTAACGGACGATTTTCATTACAGACGGACGGTGACAGTGGAGTCAATGTCCCCAGAGATATGGCCGACCCCAATTCAATACCTCCATTTCTCGAACACGGACAGTCTCGGGAGAGAATATTCTCCCTCTGGCACCTGGAACAGAACAGTTTCGGCGGTCTGCGACACTCTCGGCGCATGTGGCCGTATCCACCACAGCGGAAACATTGAGTCTGGTAAGAGACCCTCAAATTTCTTTCTTTCTGTCGGTCGGACCGGTCCGGAGTTACAGAGGTCTCAGTCCGGTTGTCGGTGTCCAGCAAGCAATTGGCCTGATAGCGGTTTCGCTGCTGTGTGTTGTAGGTCAGGTGCGGTTCATCAATGAGGCCCGGTTTGGAGGGTGGCCTGGTGTATTGGTTCATCTGCCATTGAACCAGTTCAAACACTTTTCCCTTCTGTAGGAGCTCATCATAAGTCCTAGTTTCTTGGAAGGCCAGGGCTTGTTGCAGAGACGGTAGTAACCTCTGTCTAATCAGACGGATCTGTTCCTCTTCGGACGGTCGGTTGCAGGATAATTTCTGGAACAGATTCTGCATTCTTGTAACATAGAGCAGAAATTTCTCATCCGGGCCCTGCGTTCGCCTTTTTATTTCCTCCAACAGGTTTTCTTCGTAATTCACCGGTAGGAAAGCGTCTTTCAATTGGAATTTGAAGTCGTCCCAGTTTTGAAACGTTCCTCTACGGGGGATGAACCAGTCCCGGGCGTCTTTCCTCAGAAGTTCGTATACCGAGTCGAACACCTGTCCTAGTGGTACTTTGCGTGACTCTGCCAGTCTTTCCACCTCATCGATGAAATCGGTGACACTTGTAGTGCCATCAAATGAAATGGTCCACTTGTACAGGGGAACAGATGGTGCTGATGTAAATCGGGTTTCGGGTTCAGGTCTGTAATTGCCTTGTGCCAACGCTCTGAGGGGGTTTCTTGACGATGTATTTGCCGGAAAAGATACTCTTCGGGTGGAGTTTGCCCAACGGTCCGGTGTCAATCTCTCAGGTTGTGGTGATGCCTGAGAGGTCGGTATAATCGGTATCTCCTGTAGTATCTCTCTGCATGTCCTCCTGGTGTCATTTATAACTCGATCTAATATAGAATTTCTTTCAGGTGTGTGAGCTCGTGAGACTGCACCAGTGGACGGTGGACGGATGTCTTCCCCGATGTCAACAAGCGATGGTTGGACTCCTGCTGCTCGCTGGGGCTGAATAGGGGACATCCCAGGGGAAGGCGGGACCTCCAGGTCCAAGAGAGATCTCCCCTCTTGCTGCGAAGACGGTTGTTGAAGGCTGCCCTTATGAACTTCCTGTAACGTATCCAAGGCTCTAGCTGTAGCTCCTTTCAGCTGACTGACCAATTGTGATTGTGATTCATCAGTGGTGTCAATAAAGTTCAATCTTCCTTGAACGTGTTTTAGCCTTGTGAAAATGCGTGAATATTCGTTATCTGCATTGTCGTGGTTGAAGTGTTGAATCGATTCCACTAAATCAGTGAGTTTATTCTGGCATATCTCTATATCCAAGGTAGGATCCATCCATGTCACAGATTGTAACGGGGTATTCGATTGAATGACCTGTCGTAGTAAGCATCGCTTAGGCATCACTGTGCCCGGCACTGTTTGTCCTCGGAGTTGGAGTTCGTAGGTTAACTCGTCACTCAATAGCCGATTCACATCCATGTTCACTATTGGCGGTTAAGTCTTTCCACGTAAAGTTCGGTTGTGCTCGATCAAAAGTATATTCAGTTCCCGGTTAACACTCACGAACTATCAACTATTTGTTCACTCGCACAGAATTCAAAGCTGGAAAGGAATTATCGATAGCAAGTACACAAGTAAACAGCAATGCCAGTTACAACCAGGCTAAAGTTCACAATTGGTTGTAGAAGTACAATTATACCAGCAATAGTAAAGTTTATAATAGCTTACAGATCAAGATCAATCAGATAAACCGCAAATCAATTAATCAGAATAGGTTAAAGCAAAGGTCAAGTCCATATAAATTTAAAATCCAACAACAACCGAAAATTCAACAATGTTCAAGTAGTAACCAGAAAATATAGCAGAGCTAAGGTGTACCAGAAGCGCAATAGCAATAGTCTAACTAGTCCACTGCTAAAAATGCCCCCAAAGTCATACAGTTTACGAATGTCTGGTTTAAAACGACTCACTTGTGTAATAATCAGGTATCACTAAAATAGCACTAGTTCATAAACCGTTGACCGAAAAACACTGTCCCAGCAGTTCAATTCAATCGCACAGATAATAGTCAAAATATAAATATCGCAACAGATTAACCAGCAGGAATAAAACACCAAGTCTTTTATTTCATTCACCAATAAATGTTCAGGTCAATGGAAAATGTTCAGTCTCAAGCACAAACTACAAATCCACCTACCTCGGAATAATCCTGTAACTGCACAATTCGGTTGTACAATTCAATTCCCTGTAACTGCACCTGTATTAAAATAATTCAAAGAAAGAAAAAAAATCCAACAATATCAAAAACAACTGATCAATCAGAAATAAAACACTATCGGGAAAAAGAATTCAAGATTTCAGTTCAGTTTATAAATTGCAATAATTAAAACTCAGAACAATTTATTTATTTCACACAGGTTTCAAGGAAGGAAAGGTCAGAAATAACAGGTTTCAAAGTTTCCACTGATTAAGAATAAAACTCAGAATATGTCTTTACTTCACCAATGAATAAATCGAAAATCAAATCAGTTTAGTATATCACTTTCGGATGGTATAAATTGTACAGTATCAGAACGGGGCGCAAAATATTTCACGAAAGCTCTATTTCTGACGGTCCCTGCTCGGGCGCCATTTTTGTAACGTGGTTTTCTCGGCGAAACTTACCTCGAGCGCCAGCTATTCTTTTTTCTAATAAGGGAGAATAGCAAACCTACCAGGGCAGCTGCTAGTCAGAGACAGAGTTCGTCGTTATCTAGGATATTAGCGATAACAGAGAAAATCAGAAATAGAGCAAATTTACACAGTTTATTCAGATAGCGAAAAATAGTTATATAAAAATACAGTGAAATAAGACGCTATAGGAAATCAATACAAAATATAAATTGGTCAGTCTTGTCTGACTGCGAGCACTTTCATAAGAAACAAATATTTTCCCGGTACGAGTCAGCCAGAATAGAAAGAAAGTTAAATTTAAACGGTTAATTCAAATATATATGATAAAATCAGGAAAACAGGAATAAAAGGGGTCAGTATAAGAGTGCACTTGTCCGATATTCTTTCAGTCCTAGAATTCACCACGTTGTCTACCACTTTGCTTGTTTCTCGTATAAATAGGTTGGGGTTTGGCCAGGTGAAATTAGAGGGTTAAACAGGATATGTCGAACTTGCTGGGTCAGCAGGGGTTCGGCTATGCCGTTAGTCTGACCATGGGAATACTCGCCATGAGGGACAGACTAACTACAGGCCCTAAGGATCAGGACAGAGCAGGATTGTTATTCGGTTGAACGTACTATAGCATTGGTTTGCATCAGCCCTCCGGTCTGACCATGGGCTGGACAGACTAACTACAGGCACCGGTTATACGGACAAACGTACTATAACAGGCACCTGGACAAACTAGGAAAGGTATTGTTAAGGAATCTGACGGAACAGCTATTTAGGTAGACTCAACGAGGAATAAAAAAATAGGACGGCAATAAATCGGTTCGGTACTTACAATTCAATTGCACTTGCACCCACTTTAAAGAAAACGCGAAAATTTATAAGCTTAGAAAAATTTGGAAAAGTATACGTCAGCGAAAAAAGATTCGGAACTAATTGAAAAGGTAAACGTCTAAAACAGAAAATATCTCGGAACTCTCAAGCAGAAAATAATTCGGCACACTAATTACCGATGTAGGGAAACCCCGCCTTTTATAATCTTCCGGAGGGGGGTGGAAAAGGTAGGCGTAGAAACGTTAAAATTTGCAGGAGAGTACCTCGGCAAAAAACATCTTAAAACTGGCTTATCGTACGTATATGCAAAAAACGGCGTTATCGGCGATCGGCGTTGTTCTTGCGGACGGTTCCACGATGTTTTATGTATGAAAAACAACATCAATCGCTAAATGTTCGGTTTTTTCGATTGTTTTGAACTAATTCTGAACGGAATAAAAATTCACGAATTTAAAATGACTCGGATAAATTATTTAAAATGAAGATCAATTTCTCAGCTATAAAATTGAACTTCATTACAGTTTGCACAACCATAATAATAACCAATTAATTACAAGTGAACAATGAGTTATTATTCGCTGCTGTCAAATGCTCCATAGATTCAGTTTCGATATTATATTCTTCAAATTGATATTTCTTCAGTATTCTTAAGTACTCCAACTAACAAATAAGAGTTTACCTTATCGATCAAGCGCCAAATCTACTATTATAACATCAATTGAAGCAATTTTGCTTACAAAATATACAATGACAAGTTCTCCAAAACTTTCTCATGCGTCAACGTGACTTTTTCCACACTTGTAATAGAAAGGTCTTGTCACAGTCGCCAAATGTTAAAATCTTCCAGAAATATATTCAGTAGTCGTGGATGAAGTTTGGTATGATACTCGTGTAAAATGGCTGTTATATATGTACTAAAGGTATCATTATACGCTCGTTGCATAATACAATATTATATGTAAAAATAATCAGTTATGACAACAATTGCACATAAGAGGGTGGCGTGAAAAGTTTCCCGCTTGACCAAGAAAAACGATGTTTTACATTTATTTTGCTTTGTCAACCTAAAATGCACCAACGGTGATACATTTTTCATACCGGTGTTATAATTTTGGTATACCATTTTCAAACGTTGAGAAACTCCTCAAAATACTGATTTACAGCTTCGATAACTTCTTCGTTGCCCTTGAACCTTTACCGCCAAGCCATTTTTAGATGTTAGGAAATATTCTCTGGGGACTATTCAAACTTCAATTCGTGGATTTTGAACATGGCAACATTCAACGATTGCACTGGTGTTTTGTCGTGATGGAATAATTTTTTTTGCCAAATAATATACAGGGTGGTACATAATAGTGTGTCTCAACTTGGGAGGGCGAGTCTCCATGTGAAAAAAAGTTAATATGAACATGGGTCCGTAAAAGCTTCATAACGAAGCTACAGGGTGTTGAAATTTCTAAAAAAAAATTGGTTTTTTCCTTCATGACTCCTGTAGATTTTGAGATATTCAGTCCAAATTTGGAATGCGAGCTATTTTCAGCAGTCTCTATCGTTGCACGCCCTGAATCTTAACTAAAATCTACAGGGTCTTTTCTTTTCCGGAGCCATATCTCCTTTTTCCGTCTCAATTTTTTTGCGGTACGCCACTGATCAGCGTAGGTCAATTTTTGATATCTTCGTTCAATTTAAAAACTTTTTTGACTCCTGTAATTGTTTCGTTTTACCTATGCCCAAAATCTGCTTTTATTTTGACAGCTTGTCATCTGAGACTCAACTTAAGCTTATTCAAACTAAAAAAGAAGAGAACAATTGAAAACTAAATAAATTGTTGGAAGTATCCTCCACCTGCAAGAAAACAGGCCTCTGCCTTTCTTCGCATATTGTCACGCACTCTTTGAAATATTCCTGGGGTATTTCTTATCCTGTCCCAAGAGGTTATTATTCGATTCCTCAATTCTCTTACAGTGTTCAATGGAGTGGTCTAAACTAAACTCTTGAGATATCCCCATAAAAAAAGTTCAAACGTTTTAAGTCAGGGGACCTAGGTGGCTATATTTGACTATAAATCAGCAAAATAACTGATAGAATTTACCGAAGTATGTCGACAAAACAGTTCCGCGATACGACTCGGCGGTTCGAATCGCGGCGAGGAAAACGGATGAAAAATAACGATGTCTATGGCCGGCTTTATGTTCCTCACCAAAAGTGGCACATCCTCTAGCAATGACGGTAACTCCTCAAGAAATTGCCGATAAACAGGACCGTTTATTCTGTTAGGCAAAAAAATGGTCCAATCAAATAATTTCCAATTATCCCGAACCAAACATTTAGTGAGAATTGTTCTTGATGATGAGATTCTTCTATCAAACGGGGGTTTTCCTCAGCCCACTAATGATTATTGTGAAAATTTCTGATAGCGGGTCCCGAAAAATAAGCTTCGTCTGTGAACATTATTTTACTATCAAAATAAGCAGCATTTTGTCTCATTTTATCTAAGAACCATTCGCAGAAATATAGTCTTGAGGGAAAATCCCGAGGAGGTAGAGTTTGGACGCGTTGAATATGATATGAGTACAATAAAAAGTCGTGGAGAATCCTCCAAACTAGAACATGTGAAATAATCAACTGATTCCCAATTCTTCTTGTACTCGCATCAAGATTTAATTCAATACAATTCAAAACTTCTTCCTCAATATCTGCAGTAAAAGTACCAGTTTCTGTCAACCTTCTGTGGACATTTGAAAATGTTCGCCTGTCTGGTGTTACTCGATTTGGAAAGCGCACCTGATATAATCGCCTAGCTTCTGTTGTGTTTCCGTCAGCCAATCCGTACATGTGATGGATATCTGCCAATTCGGCGTTAGTAAAATTAATCATTTTTTTTACGGTAATAACTTTAAAAGTCTTAAAACTAATCATTAATTTAATAAACAATTCGAACTGACCCTGGAATGAAAAAATCAAAACCAACTAGTCATTTCTTTAATTAGAAATGCTTCTAAATCCGCGAATGCATACAATCTTTCAATTATTTTTCTTGAAAACGGTTAGAGATACGAAAAGATTACAGGACTCAAAAAGTTTCTAAATAGAAAGAAGAAATCTTAAATTGATTTTACGCTGACCAGTGGCGCGGCAAGCAAAAGTTTGAGAGGGAAAAAGAAGACATGACTCCGGAAAAGAAAACACCCTGTAGATTATAGTTGAGATTCAGGACGTGCAATGATGGAGACTGTTGAAAATAGCTTGCATTCTAAAGTTGGACTGAATATGTCTAAAAATGCAGGAGTTATGAAGAAAAAAACATTTTTTCGGCAACCGTCCGGGAAGTACCCACTTTCCGGACGCTTTTTCTTTGAGAAAGAAGCCTTTCCCGGCCTAGTCCGGGAAGTACGTACTTCCCGGACTAGGCCGGGAAAGGCTTCTTTCTCAAAGAAAAAGCGTCCGGAAATTGAATCCCTTCAATATCAGTAATTGCTCGAATTTTAATATAAATATTAATATAAATAAGAATTAGAATGTTTCTGTTAATATGTGATATTTTCTGTTCTGTTTAATTTAAATAAGAATTAAAATATATAAAAAAGAAATGTGTCGTCTCATTGATTTGTTATTCTAGACGGTTGCCGAAAAAATATTGTACGCAACACGCCCGAAAATGGTTTTTTTGGACTCATAGACTTCTAGGACTCGCTTGCGCTCGTCCTAGAATTTTGTCTATTCGTCCAAAAAAACCCTATTTTCCGGACTTGTTACGTAAATTACTATTTTTTTGAAATTTCAACACCATATAGCTTCGTAACTAAGCTTTTGCGGACCCATGTTTATATGGATATTTTTCTAGAAATTATACGTAGATTCAATCTCCTCAGTTGTGACATACTATTATGTAATACCCTGTAGATTAATTTGCACTTCAAACGTTGCAATAATTCTGCGTAGTGTCGACCAGTGATAGTTTTACCCTTTTCAAGGTGTTGCGGTAAAATATCTCGAATGATGATGCTGAGTCAGTATGGAATGTATTTGCTATTTGAAAGTTTATTGAGCCGAAAAACACCTTGACGATGAGACTAACCAACGGGGTTCTTCCAGAAACTGGTCCTCTTTCCAAATATCCCTATATTCCGTTCACATATTATTGAGAACAAAGTAGGCTCTTGTGTATTTATCTGAAGCTGGCTGAATTTACTGTCATAATGTGAAATAAAGTCAACGTTGCCGAATGAACTTACCTCCTCAAACGAGCTTTCTAGTTTAGGTAGGAGAACTCCGCGATTTATGCAACTTTTTCGAGATATTGACAACATTGCATATCAATCTGACAAGAAAAGAAACAACATAATCTAAAACTTTAATAAGCACAGTGGAAAAGTGAAAAGTTCATTAAATCGCGCGTAGCGACCAAACTTTCTATGTAACACTTAAATAGTTACCGTTTAATAAAATTTACGCGAGTTAGTTCAACTATTTTATTATTAAATTGCGGTATTTGATTTGAAGCAAAACGATTTTGCAGTTAGTTTTTTCGTTGTGACGTTCAATTCGACTTTTCTTATTGCTGTCAGTGATCTACCTAGAGCTCGGCGAAATATGAGCTATATAAGAATATATTTTTTCTCGCATCCCAAAAAACAGTAGAAATAACTTTTTTGGCCGATAAAATTGTTTTTGACTTCTTTGGAGTTGGTTCTCCTTTTCAAACCCTCTGTTTTGACTGTTCTTCAATTTCAGGAGTGTAGTTGGGGACCTAAGTCTCATCAAAATTTATGAATCGGCGCAAAAATTTATATGGTCTATGCCTATACAGTGATAAATTATAGGCAAAAATGTTTTGTCGAATCAGTTTTTGGTCGAACGTTAGCGAACGCGGCACCATCTCGTAGACAGCTTATTTAATGCTCAAATGTACAGAATATTTCGCACCCGTTCAGCTGACATCCTACCGGTCTCAGCTATTTCATGCACTTTCAACCTTCTGTCTTCCAATACTATTTGATGGATTTTTTTTCTCAATCATTTCTGAAGTTATGACCTCAAGTGACCGTCTTTAGCGAGGCCCATCAGAAGTGCCACACGACTCATTTTAAATTCAGAAACCTACTCCTTGATTGTTGGATATGATGGGGAAGAGTTTTCTAGTGTTAACTCTATTTCTTTTTTATTTGTTTTGGTGCAAAAACTTTTACATACAAATACTTGGTGACAGCACGATTTTCTATTTTTTCCATTCTCACGGGAACAGCGAAATACTTTCGCTCAATGTGGTCTCAAAAGCAAAATAACTAATGCCCGTACTCATAGTCGATACTCCGTCAGATCTCAATCTCATACTCAAGCCGTTCTCGGCGGAGACGAGCTCGCATGCTTAGCGACGATCGTATCTCATAAACAAACCTTCGGCAAAACTCGGCGGAGAATTCGAACATCGTCGGAATCTGGTTATTTTCACTTTTTTCTGTGGTATCACTGCTGAGTTGCCATGGAGATCCGCCATTTAATAATAATAATAATAATAATAATGAATTTATTGCCATCAACAATTACATGGTTTGTCTAATAAAATATTTAACAAATATTGTAGCTCAAAAATTCTTCTACAGAATAGAATGCATTTGATGCTAACAGGTAATGGATTCTCTTTTCAAAGGCTTTTCGCGGTAAATTTTTCACATCAGCTGGTAACTTATTGTACATCTTTATTCCCCAATAGATACAAAATTCCTGGGTGTTTTTCTTCCTGTGGAGTGGTGTGATTAGATCATCTTTGTTCCTCGTATTGAATGAGTGAAATGACCCATTTTGTGACATACTGTCCTTATTCAAGTGTATGTATTTCAAACACTCTTTAATATAGAGGGATGGAAAGGTAAGTATACCCTGATTAATAAACGTAGACTTGCACGACTCTCTATTTCTCATTCCATACATAATTCTTATGGCTCTCTTTTGCAGGACAAATACTCTGGAGGCATCTGACGCGTTACCCCACAGGATGATGGCATAAAGCAATATACTTTGGAAATTTCCAAAATATGCTGTCTTCAGCATTTCGTAAGTACCAAATTTTTTCAGTTCCCTCAAAAGGTACATATTTTTTGAGAGTTTGTCACAAACTAGATCAATATGTGGCGACCAATTCAATCTGCTGTCTAGGACTATCCCCAGAAACTTGGCGCTTTCTCGATTTTGCCTGCTTCCGAATCTTAGAGCGGTTGTTTTTTCCGAGTTAAGTTTCAGTAGGTTCATAAGAAACCACTCCTCAACTTCTCGCAAAGCTTGTTCTTTCTTATTCAAAAAGTCTTTCAATTCTTTTGATCTCACAATTATAGAAGTATCATCACAATATATGCATAAGTTGTTACAATGCCGAAAGTTCATGTCATTAATATAAATCAGGAAAAGAACAGGTCCAAGTATAGATCCCTGTGGCACGCCACAATCTATTTTCTGCTCCTCTGATATTTTACCATTCCAGTGTACACTCTGATGCCTATTTTGCAAATATGACTGAAGCAGCTTGAGAATGGTTCCCCTGAAACCATATATTCTTAATTTCTCAATCAGAACCTCGTGTGATACTACATCGAATGCTTTACTCAGGTCGAAATTCAACATCTCAACCACTTCACCATCATCGATGGCCTCTATTACCTGGTTTAATAAATTCATAAGAGCTGTAGATGTATTTCGACCTTTTCTATAACCATGCTGATGTTTATTTAATAAGTTCTTTTTTTCCATCCATTTCAACATTCTTTGTTTGATTGCTGTTTCAAAAATTTTCGATATCCAAGGAAGAATTGCTATGGGTCTATAATTATTGGACTCATGCTTGTCTCCTTGACCTTTATATATGGGTATAATTTTGGCGATTTTTAATTCATCCGGAAAATAACCTTCTTGAAAACATTTATTTATCAAAATTGAAATTGGGTAGCTGATTTCTTCACTTAAACTCTTTAGGATGTCAATATTAATATTATAGATATCTGATGATTTCTTTGATTTCAAAGACGAGATTATTTTTTTCACTTCGTCGACAGTACATTCGAAGAAAAAACAAGATTTTTCGTTGTTTGGACTCAAGTTGTGGGTTTTTTTGTAGTTTTGTTGTGTTGTCAGTTCCGCCCTTATTTTTTTGCCGATACTTGCGAAGTGTTTGTTCAAAGTATCTACTTCAGGCATGTTATTGTTCCTCTCTTTAGTGATTTTTGATTTTCTGTTTTTTATAACTTTCCAAAGTGCTTTTTGTTTATTTTCTGCATTGTTTACGTATTCTTCATTTTTCTCTTTTATCGTTCTGTTTATTTCTGCTGTATACTTTTTTTTATAAATTTTATAAGCTGTTAATGATGTTTGATCTTTTTTCACTTTTGCAATTGTGTCTAAAGCATCTAATGTATTTTTCATCTGTTCAATATTTTTGGTCTTCCATATAAGTTTCGTGTTATTTTTGTTCATTATTTTTTCTTCCAAAGGTATTCTTTTGTCGATTAAATTAACAAAGTATTCATGGAAATCGCAAAAAGCGTCACGGGCGCTTTTCTTAGCGAAGAAATCGTTCCAAGATATGGATAATCCATTTTTCAAGTGATTTACATCCACTGAAGTTAATTTTTTCTTCTTAAGATTTTTCTTTTTTTTTCAGATTCATCAACAGACACAGGAAAGCTCAAAAATTGTGCCAGGTGATCGGACATATGTAGTTCTAAAGTTTTACAATTTTGATAAGTTGAATTAAAAAAAATATTGTCTATACACGTTTCTGTGCTGTTTGTTTTCCTGGAAGCTTCATTGAAACTCTTACTCAAGCCAAATGAATCAAATAAATTACTAATGAATTTCATAGTTCTATTATCATCCAAAAAATCTATATTAAAGTCTCCGGCTATTATGATTTTCTTATCGCCAAAATTATCCATAAGATAATTCAAAACTTCTGTTAATTGATAAAAAAAATATCTATTGTTCCCAAGGGTGATCTATAAACCCCAAGAACAACTGTGTTTAGGTTTTCTAAATATAATCCCGCAAACTCAGCATGCTTTTCAATCGATAATTCTGATATTTTCTCTAGAGTAGTAGTTTTATAAATATTTTTCGTTGCAATTAATATGCCTCCATGTTTGTTAATTTCTCTACAATAATAACTTCCAATGCTATAATTTTCTAAGTTAATGTAAGCCAATTGATCTTCATGAAGCCAGGTTTCTGTTAGGCAGATTATATCTATATTAAGTTCGCTGACTTGCAAGTTTAACTGTTTAACTTTGTTCATGAGAGATTGTATATTGTAATTTAATATGTTGACAAGTTTACTTTTCTGTTTATTGGAATTTACCTGTTCCTTCTGTCCTTGCGGGGCGAAAGAAACGGAACGGTCGCACAATTATATTTTCTGGCCAAATTTCAGGGTCACTTATTTTTTCCAACATAGTATAGGAGCATCCGAGCTTAAAAGATTTATTCTGATTCATATTTGATGCATGTTTCTGCAATTCATCCACCTCGAAAACTTCATCTGGAAACAAAGAGAATAAGTAATTTTTCAGTTTAGTCGTATCGGAGTCGTTAGCAGCTCTACCAACGTAGAACCAGGCTTTTCTACTTGCGCCCCTGAAGCTACCATCGATTTCCATTCTTGCTTTTCCTTTGATTGTTTCGCTTCTTCTATTCTTTTTCGACACCACTTGTTTCCAACGATTTGTGCTGTCATCGTGTAATACCTCCGCCACTGGTTGATTGATTTGGGTAGTTCCAGCGTCGTATGTGGACTGCGACCTAACTTTGCTGTCATCTGTTATCGTGATAATTTCTGCGTTCTGCGTGATATCTTTTGTTTTGTTTTGGTGAACCTCACTTTTTGACTGATGTATGAATGCATTTTTAGATTTATTACCGTTTTCTTTCCTCAGGATGTTTATTAGGAGTTCTTGTTCCTCTGTTCTCTTCTCCAACTGATGCTGAAGCTTCTCCATTAGTTGCATTGATTTACTCATGCTGATATAATCAGATTCAATTTTTTGACAGCTTTTGTTGTTGCATATTACTTCTGTCTCGGGTGCCTCAAGGGTATCAAAATTTTCCACTTCGAGTGCTGTACACAAAGCACTATTTGCTCTGGAATTACTCGGCACTTTTTTATTTACGATATAATCAATTAGTTCATCTTTTTTCCATTTGTTTAGCTCGCTCATTAACTGTGACTTTGACATCGTCGCCATCTTGACATAGTACCATTTTACATTTTGAAATTTGAATATTGACAATTTGTATGACAGTTCGACATCCGAGCAGGTTGGTCGGTAGCTGAGCATCGACGAAGTATTGCTTGAGTACTATGAGATGAAAAGGAATGCTTGAGAACTGACGGAGCATCGACTATGATTACGGGCATTAGCGATTGGGCATAAATTTGACATATGCCCGATCGCACCGTTCGTCTAAGCAACGTTTAAGCCCTTAAGTGACGTTTATTCCATTGATGAACCGTCATTTCAGGGCTTAAACGTTGCTTAGACGAACGGTGCAATCGGGCATTAGTCCTAGTGTGGCGTCATTTCTTGATCAGGCCAGAATAATCCGGTTCTCGTATGTGTTGTTATTAAAACATGATATTTTTATGCATCTGTCTTTTTCCGTTCAAACGAAATATAAAGACTTCAGTTCTAGAATAATATTTGATCAGAGCAATATTTTTTCAGGCGCATCAGCTCTGCCATTGGAGGTTCCCCCACCCTCACCTGCACCGGTTGGACCTTCCCCTGAAGCAGGTAAGATCTTTATTTTGCACTTATTATTCAGGTGAAATTATGCTGCAGCGATAAATTCTTCTTCAGTGCTTGATAAAGAAATTAAAGGTTGTCTCAAACGCAAACTAGCGAGAGAATTATGGTCCGTTACGATAATAAAATTTTGTCCAAAAAGGTATGATCTGAAATGTTTGGTAGAATCCGAATTTTTTTTTTCGATAGTTGACTTATTTCTTTCTGCCGTAAAAGTATCAGTTTCCATCAACCTTCTGTGGACATTTGAAAATGTTCGCCTGTCTGGTGTTACTCGATTTGGAAAGCGCACCTGATATAATCGCCTAGCTTCTGTTATTGATTTTACGCGGACCACTGGCAAAAAGTTTGAGAGGGAAAAAGGAGACATGGCTCCGGAAAAGAAAACAACCTGTAGATTCTATTTAAGATTCAGTACGCAATGATAGAAACTGTTGAAAATAGCTCGCATTTCAAATTTGGAAATGCAGGAGTAATGAAGAAAAAACCATTTTTTTTTAGAAATTTCAATATAAAGACATCAGTTCTAGAATATTATTTGAACAGAGCAATATTTTTTCAGGCGTACCAGCTCTGCCATTGGAGGTTCCCCCACCCTCACCTGCGCCGGTTGGACCTTCCCCTGAAGCAGGTAAGATCTTTATTTTGCACTTATTATTCAGGTGAAATTATGCTGCAGCGATAAATTCTTCTTCAGTGCTTGATAAAGAAATTAAAGGTTGTCTCAAACGCAAACTAGCGAGAGAATTATGGTCCGTTACGATAATAAAATTTTGTCCAAAAAGGTATGATCTGAAATGTTTGGTAGAATCCGAATTTTTTTTTTCGATAGTTGACTTATTTCTTTCTGCCGTAAAAGTATCAGTTTCCATCAACCTTCTGTGGACATTTGAAAATGTTCGCCTGTCTGGTGTTACTCGATTTGGAAAGCGCACCTGATATAATCGCCTAGCTTCTGTTATTGATTTTACGCGGACCACTGGCAAAAAGTTTGAGAGGGAAAAAGGAGACATGGCTCCGGAAAAGAAAACAACCTGTAGATTCTATTAAGATTCAGTACGCAATGATAGAAACTGTTGAAAATAGCTCGCATTTCAAATTTGGACTGAATATGTCTAAAAATGCAGGAGTTATGAAGAAAAAACCATTTTTTTTTTAGAAATTTCAATATAAAGACATCAGTTCTAGAATATTATTTGAACAGAGCAATATTTTTTCAGGCGTACCAGCTCTGCCATTGGAGGTTCCCCCACCCTCACCTGCACCGGTTGGACCTTCCCCTGAAGCAGGTAAGATCTTTATTTTGCACTTATTATTCAGGTGAAATTATGCTGCAGCGATAAATTCTTCTTCAGTGCTTGATAAAGAAATTAAAGGTTGTCTCAAACGCAAACTAGCGAGAGGATTATGGTCCGTTACGATAATAAAATTTTGTCCAAAAAGGTATGATCTGAAATATTTGGTAGAATCCGATTTTTTTTTCGATAGTTGACTTATTTCATTCTGCCGTAAAAGTATCAGTTTCCATCAACCTTCTGTGGACATTTGAAAATGTTCGCCTGTCTGGTGTTACTCGATTTGGAAAGCGCACCTGATATAATCGCCTAGCTTCTGTTATTGATTTTACGCGGACCACTGGCAAAAAGTTTGAGAGGGAAAAAGGAGACATGGCTCCGGAAAAGAAAACAACCTGTAGATTCTATTTAAGATTCAGTACGCAATGATAGAAACTGTTGAAAATAGCTCGCATTTCAAATTTGGACTGAATATGTCTAAAAATGCAGGAGTTATGAAGAAAAAAACCATTTTTTTTTAGAAATTTCAATATAAAGACATCAGTTCTAGAATATTATTTGAACAGAGCAATATTTTTTCAGGCGTACCAGCTCTGCCGTTGGAGGTTCCCCCACCTTCCCCTGAAGCAGGTAAGATCTTTCTTTTGCACTTATTATTCAGCGATAAATTCTTCTTCAGTGCTTGATAAAGAAATTGTAGGTTGTCTCAAGCGCAAACTAACGAGAGGATTATGGTACAATTTTGTCCAAAAAGGTATGATCTGAAATGTTTGGTAGAATCCAATTTTTTTTTCGATAGTTGACTTATTTCTTTCTGCCGAATTTAAAATTCTAGAATAATGTGCTAGAGGAATATTCGATTGTGTTAACTAATACACTTCTAATAGCAACATTCGAAGTATCGGTGGTTAATTTGATGGATTTTTCGAAATCTAAATAAGCTAATATTGTTGCATTCATTAATGGTTTTTTACATATTTGAAATGCCGAAACATATTCTGGGTCATCATTTCAGCTCCTTTTTGAGGCATTTTGTAAAAGTCGACACGATGTGAGCAAAATTTTGAAAGAACTTTCGATAGCAAAGTAATTGGTTCTCTGTGTAAAAATGTGTAAAAAACTGGTTTGTTATTTATAACAGAATGAGTAGCATCTGAATGAATTCGGATGCTGCCATCGCCTTGAAATTTTGCACGAACATTCAGCATATCAATCATCATTCTCATAATTAATTTCAATCGAATCGGATATACAGGGTGAGTCTTTGACTTGTATATATATTTCAACCGTAAATTCCTGAGGTCAAAAGAAACACTTTTTTCCTCTACCATTTTTTTTCCGATTCGGCCTGGTTAAAAAGATACAGGCTGTTGAAAATCCATGAAAAGCATAAATTTTCAGTAATATCTCGCAAACGATTTCATCAAATGAAATAATTTTTGGAACAGTTTTTCGTGAATATGATTGATCTTTCCCGAATACAAAATTCCGAGTAATTCGATGTTGAAAGAAAAAAAAATCTTAGAAATTCGAAAAATTGGGTACTTTGGCTGAATGCAATTCTGTCGAAAATATTCACAGAATTCATTTTTCCCTACGTTGTCAAATTTCAAGAATAATTCGATAATTGGTTATCTGGAATGATAAATGGTAAGAGAAATAGCGGATTTTCTTAAAAAATGGGGTTACAATGAATGAGCTCACCTCTACACTTCTTCATTGTGAATCCTTATCTATTAAGCAAATTTCCACACCACTTTCGAAGTACATATTGCAATTTTGTTTCGTTGAGCTTTGACATACGTTGATTCAAATATTCATTACGATTAGAATAGATTCATTTCTCATTTATTCATCATATTTAATATTACTAAAATTACCTTAATAAAGTTATTATTCATTAAAGAATTGAACTAAGCGAATTAAGAACGAACTTCGAATTAAAAAAATAATGTACATACAATTTTCTATGAATTTTGAATAGGTAATAAAAGTTCAATTCAATGCTATGTCACATAAAATTCATTTTGTTTTAAATTCTTCAAAAAAAATTTCGTTGTCGTTCAAAATAGAGCACATAATTATGAACGATAATTAAATTTAATGGGTCAGTTCTTTTGATTTTTGGTATGTCAAAGAAAGTAATTTAATTGTTCCATCTGCTTGTGAATGTTTATGGAACTTAATTATGTCGTTGGAATCGAAATGTTCTTCACAATCAAAACTTTTGTTGGAATGAAATTTCGCAGTATGGCCCTCATTTATAAAAGCTTACGCTGTTCATGTTTCGGCAAACTGAAACAATTGAAATGTCCTTAAGTTTTTAAGACGGATATTACTTCTACACGATTAAATATAAAACGTTCCTACCAGTTTTCGAAGAAGATGAGTTTGATTTATAGTTTAGAGACACCTACAAAAAGACGAAAGTATGTAGTTATCCCAAGGAAAATTCACTAACACCAATATCACAAACACTTTCACTGTTCATAGCACTCAAACAATCACAACAGTTAATTATAATTCACTTATTTTTTAGATTTATGACCACAATCGACACTAAAAACATATTAATTTACCACTAGATGTTTACTAGCGCTTACGCTTGCGCCTGTTACACAACTGTACATAGGGACTACTTTAGAAGGCTGTGCTTGTAATATGTCGGGAGGGTATACCTTTCTACAGCGTTGTCGCTCTTGGCTACGACCGGGCCCGGAGGTTTAGAAGGCCGTGTTAGTAGGCAGCTCGCACTTCTTATATTTATGTTCTGTGGTTTAGACTGTTCAAGTGAATATGTCATTTGTTCAAATTTTATGGTTGAGTTGTTGTTTTGATTTAAGAAATTATTGCACGGAAGATTTCAAGAGATATTGGAAATGAATGCTATAGATGAAAAAGGTGGTTTGAAAGTTAATCCGATATAATCAAAAATGAAGTATACATCAAGAAGAGATTATTCTCTTTCATTTTATCGCCAGCAAAATTTTGGATGAATCAATAATTGCATTAGAAATACAACTGGTATTGAAAAAGTGAGTTTATATTTCTTCATTTAATACAGCGGCTTATTTGAAAATTTCGAATGGTATATCTACTCGTTTGATTGCTAGATCTCGTACTTGCGAAAATTCAGTGGTTAGTTTATCAGTGACGGCATAGCTCATTCTGAAAATAAAAAACGGCTATATCTTCTTATTTAGGCCGAATCGGAAAAAATGGTAGAGGAAAAAAGTGTTTCTTTTGACCCCAGGAATATTCGGTTAAAATATATGTACAAGTCAAAGGCTCACCCTGTATAGATTCTTCTTTTCGATATTCCGATTAAATTTTCTATGATTCTGTTAACACAATATTCTGCATGGGGCTTATTATGAGCATTTCGCATGTGGTCGAAAAATTTCATTTCGATTGATTTCGTTTTGTCTGAGATATTGAGGGACAAAAATTTTGGATGACCATATTTTATGGAGCACCCTGTACGATTTAGATGGTTAACAATTTCAGCTGCGGCATTTGGAAAACAAAGTCACCCTGAAAATCTAAAGTTTCTAGGACAATCGAAAATTATCGTTCTACGGACAGAATTGAATTTGACCACGAATGCGTCATTAGGAAGTCGAACCCATTCGTTCGAGACCATTTTCGGCTCAAAATTCGAAAATTAAAGACATTTGGGCAAAACGATATACCACTTGTTTAAGTAGAACGAGCGCTTACAAAGCGTTCGAGAAAGGGTTACTTCGACTTATTCTTTATGGCACAGTATGTCTGAAATACAGGATTTTTCAATAAGGGCGGGTAGATTTTGAAACGAAATTAAACAAGCTGCGTATGAGGTATCAACAATTTTTTTTATTTATTTAAAAGGCCCATATATGCCATTAAGTATGGAAGATGACATCATTCAAATGCCCACCTCGGCTTCTCACAGTGGCACGGATCCGAGTGGTCCAATTTTCAATGACTCTTCCGCATAGATCCGCCTGAATGACGCCGCCGGCCCAAAATCTACACCAAACCGTAACTTTTTGAGGATGCATTACCTGGTGAACCTCGTGTGGGTTCGTGTCGTCCCAAATACGGCAATTTTGTTTGTTAACAAAACCATTCATCCAAAAATGCGCCTTGTCGCTAAAGATGATTTTTCGCCCGAAATTGGGATCCTCTTCCAAACGATTCGATGCCCAGGCAGCGAACAAACGGCGTTGTCTATGGTCATGAACTTTGAGCCCCTGGGTCAGTTGAATCTTATACGGGTGTAACCCTAAGTCCCGTCGCAAAATTCGCCAAGTTGAAGTTTGCGGAAGCCCGAGTTCTTGTGCACGGCGAGGAATCGACTGCCTCGGGTTCTGCTGTACACTTTGACGGACCGCCGCTATGTTCTCGGCTGATCTTGCGTTTCTTGAACGTACAGGTGTGGGTTGATCGATTAACGAACCGGTTGTTTCAAATTTTGCCACCAAACGCTGAAGAGTCGACTGTGAAGGGCCTACCGTAAAATGGGCGCAATGCACGTAACGTTTGCACTAACGAACACTCATTTTGATAATAAAGTTTTATCATTTGTACGCGCTGTTTAATCGTGTAACCTGCCATGGTGATTTGGCATAAGCAACTGAATAATAAGCAAAAGATTTGACAATTGTCACCAAAACAAAATGGCCGCCACGGGCCGCCAAAATCTACCCGCACCAATTGAAAAACCCTTTATAATAATAATAATAACAGTACTTTATTGCATATATATGCAATTGGCCATCGACCATGGGTCCTTCAGCCTGTAACTTAACAATCTTTGTTACATTTGATTATTTTTAATTTAAGATAATTATAATATGTTATTCTTTTTGCACCGTTTATTGAAGACGGTTTCGTCATAATGTATGATAATGGCCAACCGCATGTGGCAAGGATTGCCAGAAAGATTTAGTAGAGGTCGATATCCAATTATTCAATTGGCCTGCTCTAAGCCCAGATTTGAACCCAATAGGGCATGTTTGGAGACTCTTGGGAGGAAACTTCGATTTCGCGTAACAAATCCTGAAAATTTGCAGCAGCTCAGTGATGCTCTAATTGATTCAAAACCTTATTGAGGGCATGCTAAGATGAATTGCACCTGTTATCCGCGCCTGGGCGGAAAACACGTTATTTTTTTTACTTAATTTTCAGTTTATTTTCATTAGGTCAGGAATTTAGGTTGAATTTGTTGAGGAACTGTTATAGCCTTAACGAAGTTTAATGTTTTACTGAAAACCCTGTATCTTCAACAAAAATTGAGCTATTGTTCAAAATGAAGAATGAAATTGTCAAGGAAAGATGTGTCTTGGCGATTAAATGAGGAAATCACATGGTGAAACATCTGTGGAATACCACAGGTAGTTTCAAAGTTAGAGCAAAAAACAGATTTCGTTTCGCCCAGTATGAAATTCGAAACTGTGGATTGATTTCGAATGAACTCACCAACGATTGAAAAAAAGTGTCAATCAAATCGGAAAAGAAATAACATATTTATAAAAAACAAACGATTATTTTGCCGGTGAGGGTATGTGAAACTTTGAAATAGTTATTTTTGTATTATATATATATATTCTTTTGAATTGAGAGCTAACAAAATACAATTCATGAAACAAAAAAGTCCCTAGCTGAGGTTGGTGCAAAACGGGGTACCATACTATTCTGTCGTATGATACCAGAGCACAGGGAAAAACCTCAGTAGAAAAAACCCTGCCTCGCCGTTTTTACAAAATTGAAACTTAAAACTATTCGAATAAATACCTTCAATATTTAGACACAAAACACTTAATTGATGCTCTTGGGCCAGGAGGGTGTTCTGAACCAGGTCTGGCGTTCCAAGTGATGATTTTCGAATCTTCCGTTCTTCTAAGACCGCTACAGGACCCTACTGAAGGGTAATCATCTCCCATAGATTTAAATAGTGGTATTTCATCCTAAATATCGAATTCAATTTCGGAATAATGATAAAAAACGTGTGACAAACTTATGCGTAAAATGAGTGTTTTTTACCTGGCACATGAGAGTGTCAATTTTAGCCGAAACCGCAGGTCGAGGCCAAAAATTCACTCGAATGTGGCATGAAAACACGAATTTTATACGCACGAAATACAAACAACATTTTTTGTACAACTGTGAATGTGAATTTAAATCGTCTGAAATACGTATAATCATTGAAGATAATGCTTTCAGTACAATATTTAAATGAATCCAGTGATCTTTCTGTGTCGTAACTATAGAAACAGTTTGTTGAAATCGTTTGAATCTTCGACAGTATTTGCTCGTAGTTGCTTCAATTTCGAATCATTTTAAAGAAGATAGAAGTTGAACATGATAGTGGTAGTGCAGAGCTGTGCCGAGCACTGAAGAAAAGTGCTTCGAGCACAAAGCACTAAGCCCTATTGAAAAGTGCTCCGGAACAGGCCCGCCGCTAGCTGTCTGAGCGCCCGCGTGCAAATACTGTTATGCCGCCCCCAATAGGGCGCTACATCAAGGGCGTATCCAGAGAGCAATTCGGGGGGAGGGTTGGTAGTGTCAAGTTTCAGCGAGGGACCTGAACTGATCTTGAGTGAAAAGTGGGGAAAGTGAGGGGGTTAGATCGTTTCGAGGAATCAGTGTAAAAAACTCTTTCCCCGATTCCCCGTAAATACTCCCCTGCACTAAAGTTGCTGAGTCTTCTCTAGAAAGTGTTTCCTCATTATGGTGGGAAAAAACCTATTGAATTATTGTTATACATATATACTATATTATTGTTATTTCTATTTATAAAATTGAAAACCTGAGAACCTGCGGAACTTCGGGGGCGGCAGTGCCCCTCCCGGAAATATACCTGAAGGAAACACTGCAGTGAATTCACTGAATTCCGTGGATATACGGAAATTATCGATGTTGGCCGCCTGTCCTCCCGATCATTTAGAGAAAAAGTCTCTCTAAGGGGGATGGAAAAACCTTGCCGCCTCCAATGTTGAACGGAGTTGGAGAAATTTCAAAGCATTTGGCAAAGTTTCGATCGCATATGGCAAAATTTCTATGTTTCTATGACGGTTGGCAAAATTTTAAAGCAGTTGGAGTTGGACAACCGCCCCCCACTTTTTCTTCTCCCCCCCACTGCTTACCACGTTGTTTGTCCCCTCCAAAAAAAGTTTCAATTTCACTGGATTTGGCGCCCCCTGGACGTGCCGCCCTTGTGCCGGGCACGCCTTGCACGCCCGCTTACGGCGGGCCTGCTCCGGAATCTCGAGCACTAAGCCCTTATTTTTTGAAAAATGCTCGCGATTACTAAGCACTTTTGAAGAGTAATTCGTTTACACGAGCACCGAGCACTAAGCACTTTTCAAAATCAAACTTAATATTTTCCATGCAAATATCTCTCAGTTTGGAATTTTGATTTTATCTTTTTAATGTTATCGTGTTTTGAACTGGACATAATTGAAATGGACAATAGGTTTTTTCAGCGAGTCGTTTAATAGATATTTAATCAACTAGGTTATTCAAGAGAGCGACTAATGGTCAAGATATTTTAGAGCGTTCGCTCCGGTCACGCATTAATAGTTCGAGACCATTAGTCGCTTGATTAATAACTGGGTTGATTACAAGATTTTTCCGACGACATCAATATGAATTGTAGATAAATTCTTGATTGAAATAAACTCTTATTTTTTACAAGACATACATTTGACATAATATAAATTTCTATATTTCTATGTTACTGTTGAGTTCTTACATTACTCTATCGCTTCTGAATGCTTTATGTTCATTTGTTCATGGAAATAGCACACTGAAACAGCATCAATAGAACATTAAAATTGGTCATTTATATTCAATTTTGTACATATTAAAATCACCTTTTAGGTCGACGAAATGATTATTTTTGATAAATTCCGGATATACAGACAGGTTACCATGACGACATACCAAAAAAAGTTATAGAGAAAGAGTGACGTCTTGTCAACAAATTAGATGAAAATGTTTCTTATGGTTTTCTGAGCTCTATATGGCATTCATTCAGTTAACAAACTGTAACTATAATATTCGCCAATAAATTACTTGAAATCATGATAAAAGATACCTGAATCGTATGTTGCATTGCTTAGAGCTTTCCTGAAAAAATTCCGCCATTACAATCTGTTTTTTTTGTCAAAATAATGAAAACGTAAAAACCACAAAGTCCATAACATACAGCGAGATTGTTTTTTAACACCAGTGTTTGTAATGCAAGAAAAAATGAACAAATTTTTTATCTATAGAAATGAAACGAAAGAAAAAACTTTAATTCTTTGTCTATTTGAAGCACGCGAAAGTCTGTCATTTCCATGTTCTAACAAGTCTGTGAAGGGCTTAGTGCTTGGTAATTCCTGAAAGTGCTTGGGAGCACTTTGGTGCTCGGGAGCACTTTTTCGAATTACTAAGCACTAAGCCCTTTCGAGAAAATTCGCGAAGCACCAAGCACTAAGCACTGGTTCAATTAAGTGCTCGCGAGCACAGTGCTTACGAGCACAAAAGTGCTTCGAGTGCTTTCACGAGCACTAAGCACAAGGCTTCGGCACAGCTCTGTGGTAGTGATACCCCCGCAGATATGACTGAAGAAGCAAATACAATTGTATCTTATATGTTACCAGCCAAATCAAAGCTAATAATATGAGAAAACATATAACCAATTTCGAGAATGGCGCAACAAGAACAACGTAAAAAAGGTTTCTGAAAATGTGTTCACATGCTATTTCGAGGAAAAATAAAAAATTTTTTAAACCTTCCAAGTTATGGAGCTCAATGTTAAAAAAAACATCGAATGTCAAGGAAAATATTGATATAAGGAATTTTTTAAAATTGGTCCCGCTTATTAAGAACAAAAGCGTCGGATACCGAGGAAAGAAATCTAAAGTGTTATGGAGGGATAATATCAATAAATTTCTCAGAGATGCTGATGACGAAACTAATTTACTTTATAAGTTACAGATACAATCATAATTTTGTGAAATAAGTTTTAATTAAAATATTCATTATTTTTAAGTTGTTATAATTTTAGTTATCAGCAGTGAAAAAAAGACTTTTTTTAACGGTGAAAATAGTTATTTATTATACAAGGGAAAAAAGTATTAGATTTTAGCTCGAGGTTGTGTTGTCTCTCGACGCGAAGCGGAGGGAGACAAAAAGCCGATAGCTAAAATCTTATATTTTTCCCGTGTATAATACACTATTTTTTTCTGTGACAAGAAAAACGACCATTTAATAGTGAAAGAAATATAACTGTCCACGAAATTACTTTTTGTCCCCGGGAAAAAAGTGAGTACTTTTTTCCCGGCTACATAGAGAATCATTTTTTTGACAGGGAAAAAAGTAATTTCGTAAAAAGTCATACTTTGTGACCTGTCAGGAGATATAAAATATCACATTTTTTTCCCGTCACAGAAAAAAAGACTTTTTTTAACGGTGAAAAGAAGTAATATTTTACGCATCCATAGTGATGAAGAAAAGTCAATTTTTTTTGACAGTTGTACAAAAAATATATTTTCATATTCTTTGTAAATCACAAGTATTTTTCAGCACCGAGGCCTCCAGCCAGCCCTTGGACTCCTCCGAGGCCCATTCCTCCTCTGGCAGGAGACCAGCGGATACGTAAGTTTCTCATATTAATTCTTGATAGTGTCGGTAGACGCTCTATATTGCCATTGGCAGTATTTTTAATGTCGGATAATTCAATGTACTGATGAAGAATAAGTAGCTGGTATCACGCTTTTCGTAAACAATCGTGTTTTTCACAAGTCTTGCAAATAATACAGAATTTTGGAATTTTTCTGAAGTAAATGAATTTTACGAATGTTACGAAGGCTCAGAAAATTTGGTAAAAATAAGGAAAAAGAATTTGAGAAAAAAAATACACAAAAGATACATTGGAAGCACTCGACCTACCTTTGTTGGAATGAACGCCAGAGTTGAAGATGGTACTTCTCAGTATCTATTGTCTTGAAAAAACTTGCAGAAAATAGCGAAAATGTCCAAAAATTCCGTGGTTTGGATTGAATCAATTCACGGCGTAGCGCACTTTTTGGAACGAGAATTCGAACTGATATCTCGCCCATATGTCCCCATATGCAGTCCGAGATTTCCCAACGTATTTTATTACATTTAAATGAAATGAATAAATGAACCGAATAAATGTCAGGGTTCGAAAATATCATGATATTTAAATAAATATCATATCACATGATATATATCGGATATATATCAGATATATATCGGATATATATCACTGTACAAAATTTTTTGACCAATAAAAATAAGTGCATTATTCATTGTGCTCCATCTTATTTCCATGGGCATAACCAGTTTTTTACCTCCAGCTTGATTGTAGAGTCCAGAAGGTACATGCTTGTTTCGAAAATACTTTATGACATTTAAAATGTTGGAAGTTGCAGAAGGAATTTCTAAGTCTTTTGCCAATAAATTCAAAATATGAGCTGAACATCCATATTGAAATATACCGATTTGTTTCTCCAATTCCGAACGCATTTTTTGTACATTCCCTCTATTGTCTGTATTTTTAATTCAATAAATACAGTAATTCAATATATCGGATATATATCCAACTATAAATATCATGATATATATCAAGATATATATCATGATATATATCACTTGATATATATCCTTCGAACCCTGATAAATGTGAAAATTAATTGAAGAAATCGACGCGTTGATTCAACGCGCTAGAAAAGGAGCCGAAGACAGCCCATACGTGACAGTGTTTAACTCATAACACTTTATGGATTCTGAGGGTGAAAATCTCCAGAGAATGCGCTGATATTTACGATGATTCGTGTGAATCAGAATTTGGCGATACATTTGTCGTATATCGGCCGTGAAGACAAACTTATGTGTACAAAATCGGAGAAGGATGGTGGCAATATCATTTTGCAACTTTTGGCCTGTAAGAAGGCAATCATTCAAAGATGAATGACCAGCCACCTTTGCTGAAGCATCAAAGACAACCCTCAGTTTGGTGGAAGTACTATCGGGTTTGAGAACGCAATGGTGTGGGATAAAATATGATATATATCCTCATCAGAGGACATTGACTCTACCAATGGCATATGGTCGGATTCCAAATAATCTTTCATGAAATCATTATATTGTTTTCGTAGAGAGGAATCTTTATTGAGTCGTTTCTCCAGCAACAAGAAACGACGCAATGTCAATGAATAAGTGTCGCCAAATGAAACGGGAATTGATTGTTTGAAGGGTAGTGATACACTAAAACGACCTGTTTCACTATCTCGAGAGATATCTTTCTTGAAAATTTCTTCACAGAGAATTTCATCGGAAGAATGTGATTCTGATGCAAAAATTGGAAGTTCTTCGAATTCCCAGAATGCTTTCAAAGTTGCCTTCAGATATGAATCTAAAGTCACATGCAATGATGTCACTACTTTACTAGAAGAATGAGTTCTACCCATCAAGACCCAACCGAAAATAGTTTCGAGTGCTGAAGGTTCTCCTACTCCACCTTCTTGACGACAATCAAGAAGTAAAGAGGGAAATATTTCAGCTCCCAGAAGTATGTCGACACTACCAGGTTTATTAAAATTTGGATCCGCCAAATTCAGTGAATTATGGAATGAAAATTTTGTTGTGAAGTTTGGCAAGTCTGAACATATTTTTGGGATAACAACTTCATCGAAGGTGAAGATTGGATGAATCCTTTCTCGGGGGCGGATTGTGCAAGTGGCAGTGGAAGTTGATGTAGATGATCTTTCTCCGATGCCTTTTATGCATAGAAATGATTTAGATAATGTTAACCCTAGTGAAAAAACACACTTTTTAGTAATTATATTAGTTTGGGAACCACTATCTAAAAGAACTCTGACAGTTTTATAAGTCCCCCAGGCATCGAGAATTTCTACCTGAGCTGTAGCAAGAAGAACGTTAGAAGAACTCGACGATGCAATGGTAGTGAAACTCTGAGCAGATTCACATACATTGACATCAAAAGATGGTAAGGCTTGTTTTTCGTTTTCATTGGAATCGAGATGAAGCAAAGAATGGTGTTTCCTAGAGCAAGTGCGACAACTTGATTTAGAAGCACATTTCGAAATGTCATGTGCTGAATGCAAACAATTAATACACTAATTGTTACTTTGGGCAATTTTCAATCTTTCAGTTGGTGTTTTGGACAAAAATGGATAGCATTTGTAAATAGCATGGGGTGGATTGCAAAAATTACATTTTATTTCTGAAGAAATATTATTGTTTCAATTAATTAGCACTTATAATGAACAAGCTGAATGTAAATAAATAATTAATAAGAAATCAAATTATAATGCAACACTCAATATTTTTTTATTTTTTTTTTATTTTTATTATAGTATATATACAAGCAATCAGAATAATGTCATTCTATGGGCCTGTTTGCTGGTTCAGAGCTGTAGGCTCCTAAGTGGCGTTATGGGTCTTATCCAGTGATAAGTCCTCAGGCATCCTTCAGGTCTGCTGGCCAGTTTCTCTTCAGTCGTCTGGTATCTGGGGGTTCGGTCAGTGGTCGGATTAGGGCTTTAGGATGGCTTTCGAGTTTTGCGTGATGTCTGCAACTTCTGTCCTGGATGACTTCTTTCACGTATGGGATCTTTAGATCTGTATGGAGCGTTTGATTCGTAACGTACCAGGGTGCGTTTGTTAACATTCTTAGGATTTTTGATTGGCTTCTCTGTATTATGGAAACATTGGATTTACTTGAACATCCCCATAGCTCGATTCCATAGGTCCAAATGGGTTTTATGATGGTTTTGTATATAAGGAGTTTGTTTTCCAGAGATAATTTTGATTTTCTACCTATTAGCCAATAAAGCTCCTTGACTTTTAAGTCGACTTGTTTTATTTTCTTAGTTATATGTTCTTTCCAGGTGAGTCGTTTGTCAAGATGCATCCCCAGGTATTTTGTCGATGTGGATTCCGGTAGCTGGATATTATTGAGTTGTATCCTAGGACATTGTTCCTTGCGAAGAGAGAAATTAACTTGTACTGATTTTGTCTCATTGATTTTTATTCTCCACTTGTTGGACCATTTTTGAATTTCCAGGAGATGGTTCTGAAGCATTTGAGAAGCTTTATTTGGGTCCTCATGGCTTGCTAATATAGCGGTATCATCAGCGAATGTACCAGTTGTTGTTTCTCTGTGTGTTGGTAGGTCGGCTGTGTATAACAAGTACAACAGAGGGCCCAGGACACTTCCTTGGGGAACTCCAGATGTTATGGGGAGATAATCTGTGATGTTGTGGTTCACTCTGACCCTGAATTTCCTTTCAGCAATATAGGATTGTAGCAGATTGAAGTAGGTTGATGGTAGGAGCTTTTTTATTTTGAATAGCAAGCCGGGATGCCAAACTTTATCAAAAGCTTGGCTGACATCCAAAAACACTGATATACAGTATTTCTTTTCTTCAAGCGCTTTATTCACCTCTTGAGCGACTCTGTGGACTTGCTGTACTGTCGAATGCTCTGACCGGAAGCCAAACTGATGAAGTGGAATCCACTCTTCTGTATTTGGGTCATTCTTTATTCTTCGAAGGACCAGTTTTTCGAGGATTTTTGAGGCAACAGGTAGCAAGCTGATTGGACGGTAAGAGGTAACACAGTTTGGGTCTTTACCTGGTTTTTGAATCATGATTATTTCCGCAGCTTTAAAGAGTTCTGGCCAGTAGCTTTGCTTGATGATGGCGTTGAATATAATCATGAGTTGGGCAATTCCTCTTTCTGGTAGCTCTTTGATCATTTTTGGACTGATTTCATCCACACCTGAAGCTTTTTTTACGTTTAGCTGGTTAATTTCAGATTTTACTTCGCAGTATTTGAAAGGTCTAATGGGTCTTGTTCTATCAGATGTTTTCTGTAGTTCTCTGTCGATTTCGCTGTCCATAGTGTTGCTGTTTGGAGTAAATACCTTGGCTAGATGTTCTGCAAAAAGTCCGGCTTTTTCTCCATTGCTTCTGGCCCACTTGGGATCTGACTGGTTACGTAAGGGTGGAATGTGTATTATTGGCCTCTTGCGGTTTTTTATTGGTCTCCAGATGGAGTTGTCAAATCTATTCAGGTTCGAAACATAGTCATAGAAGGATGCTTCTTTTGCCTCATTAATTTTAGCCTTCAGTCGGTTGGTCACTCGGTTCAGGTTGTTCTTGTCAACTGGAGAATGTGTTGAATGCCATATTGCTCTTGCTCTTCTTTTGTGCGCTATAAGTTCTTTGATTTCTGTTGGGATGTGGTAGATTTTATTCGGCTGGGCTATTGTTGGGGTTGCGTCCTCAACAGCTTTAGTGATCACGTTGTTGAATGTGCTAAGAGCTTCTTCTATGTCTTTCTGAGTTTTGAGGCTTGTTGCTCGAGGTAAATCTTCTTCAATTTTTGTTCGATACTTATCCCAATCTGTTTTTCTATTGTGTTGTCTGGTGGTATGATTTCTGTAGATAATAAAGCTGCTGAATATCGCTATTATTGGAGAGTGATCTGAAGATAGGTCAAAACTAGATGTTACATCCATGTTTGTTGAAGAAATGCCATTAGTAACAAATAAATCCAGAAGGTCGGGAATTTTCTTTGGGTCGGTTGGCCAATAAGTGGGTGACCTTGTCGATAAGAAGAAATAGCCTTTTTGTTCTGCAAGACTTACTAGTTGCCTTCCTTTTGGAGTTGTCAGCCGGGAGCCATATGTGGTATGTTTACTGTTGAAGTCTCCACCTACTATAAATTTAGAGCCCAACGTAGAAAAGAAATCATCAAATTGTTCTTTTTTGATGCTGTGTCTTGGCGGACAGTAGACTGCTGCAATTGTGATATTATAAGATAAGGATTGTACTCTTATTGTTGTGGCTTGTAAAAATTCTTTTTCGTACTTTGGCAGTTCTTCATGTTTTATGGTGTTTTTTTATCACAATTGCAGTACCTGCATGGGCTGTTTAGTTTGGATGGTTGGTGGTGTAGGTTTTGTACTGTGGTATGTCGAAATACGACTTTTCAGTAAAATGTGTTTCACTCACTAATAAGACATCTATCGAGTTATTATGAAGAAAAATTTCTACTTCATTCTTATGTTGTAGAAGGCCATTGGCGTTCCATTCTGCAACTTTTATTATGTTATTAGATTTTATTTATGAGCGTTGTCAATTTATTCATTATCATACTGTTTTGCTGGATTATTTGCTGGAACATAGCTTTGAATTCCTCAAGAAAATGATTCATGGTGTCGTTGATATTTCCTAGTTGCTCCATGTTGTTGTTGACCGCATCTGCATAGCTTTTTCTGGGTTGTGTATAATTCTGAGAAGTTCTTGTTTGTTCGTATTGATTTTGTTGGGATTTTGGGTATTAGTCATATTGTGTTTGCATTATTGAAGTTCTGTTATTATCGGTTACCAACTTTTTGTTTTGTTGGATATTTAGTCTGTTATTTGTATTTTGTTTAGTTTTCATAAGGTTGTTATAGAATTCACAACCTTTGTAATTAGCAGGGTGGGCTCCACCACATAAACCGCATGTTGCTGGAAAATCTCGGCTTTTCTTGCATGCGGTTGTGTTGTGTGGTTCTCCACATTTCACACAGAGAAATGGCCTGTTACAGTATGTCTTGGTGTGACCATATTGTTGGCACCTTGTGCATTGGGTGATTCCTTTCGATATTCTTGGTGGTTCTATTTTTATTGCTCTGTTACTTGGGTATTGTATTATATATAATAAAGATGTGTATAATCTTTATTATTTGGGGCTGGTTCCAAGTCCACAAAAAAGATATTTAGTGGTTCTTTTGTTGACCTGTGTCTACCATTCATTATATTCCTTGTTTTGTGTCCAGAGTTTGCTAATTCCTGCTTAATTTCATTTACATCAGTTGTATGATGTAAGTTTTTTATCACTATCCTGAAAGCTCTCTCATCTTTGGGTTGGTATGTATGATGGATAACATTATTGTCGCGTATAAATTTTATAAATTTTCTGTAAGTTTCTGGTGTTATACTATTTACTTTGATAGTATTGTCGGGCAAGCATTTCGTGGTATACTGATCATCTTCTGCTACGCTTTTTAGTTTTTTGGCCATTTCAGGATAGTGAACTACCCCGTAAATGAATATTGGGGGTGGTTTCGGAATTTTCTCTGAAGCGGGATCATTTCTTGTTGTATTTGTTTCGTCGACACTCTTTAGAACATCGAATCTATTTTGGATTGTGATGTTGTTGTTGTTTTTGTTATTAATTTTTCTCCTCTTTGTTGGCGCCGACTTTACTGATTGCCATGGATTTTCTTCAGTCTTATTTGTCTCAAATCCTAGAAATTCTTCTGAACTTGTTGATGACATTCTCACTATGTATGGGTTGTTTGTTTTTGTTTGATTGAATTCAATAAGAAACTTATTTGAGTTCTGTGATTGGTCACAGAATTCTTCAGTTGACGTATCCACGGTCATATTTAATAATTTGGCGGCACGCCAATGAATACCCTGATAAAGTGAACAGACGTTACCTGGATTCAAGAAATCCAGGCCATCTGTTTTGATTGTTTGTTTTCTTTCACTTTCGAGTCTTTTTTCTCACTGTTGTTTTTGAACTTGTAGTGTCTTTTCTCACTATTGTTCACAACTTTGGAACGTTTTCTCACTTTTACTTAACTGGATCGAAATTATTATTTTTCACTTCTCAAATTACACGATTTGCGATTATTTTTCCCTGACCGTCGTGAATTACGACCGACCTGCGCTCGCAACATGACACTCAATATGTGAATCGATTTATCGATAGTGAAAAAAATGAAAGTGAGATATTGAAATAAAATAATTTCGAAACAATCGGTAATTAAGGAAAATTTGGCTCGAATAGGACCAATGTTACGAAAGCTCAGAAAATTTAGAAAAAATATGGAAAAGGAATTTGAGAAAAAGAATACACAAAAGTTACGTTGGAAGCACTCGACCTACCTTTGTTGGAATGAACGCCAGAGTTGGAGATGGTACTTCCCAGTATCTATTGTCTTGAAAAAACTTGCAGAAAATAGCGAAAATGCCCAAAAATTTCGTGATTTCGAGTGAATTCATTCACGGCGTAGCGCACTTTTTGGAACGAGAATTCGAACTGATATCTCGCCCATATGTCCCCATATGCAGTCCGAGATTTCTCAACGTATTTTATTACAATTGAATGAAATGAATAAATGAACGGAATAAATGTGAAAATTAATTAAAAAATCGACGCGTTGATTCAACGATCGTTTCGAAACAAAATAAATAATTTTACAACTGAATTTAGAATAAAATTAGAACAAAATAAATAATGAGTGTTGCATTAACAGCATATGTTATCGTAGTTAATCAGTTTTCAGTTAATAGCGAGAGTTGTAGTAATATTCGAATATTTTCGTGGAAAATGCCAGGAAATTGAATTTTTCTTTTTACCCACCAAGAACCGTAACCTTATATGTAGCATGATGCTTTGTCAACCCATCAGACTGTTGCGCAACTTTGAATATTTCACGGACAGAAGGGCGCATAGTGGCGGTTTTTCGGGAAACCGGCAGTGTTGCTCGGTTGATGGGGTAGTTTCAACCAGAACCATAAGGAAATGATTGCATTCCTTGAAATGAATGGCAAGAAAACTCTTAAGAGTAACTCGGCTATCAACTGGACCGGTGGAAGCGATTTTTTTCGGTTACAAACTGATAGTCGACAAGGAAGTGTTTGTAAAGGTTAATAATGCGCAGGGGGATATAATGTTCGGTCACTGTACACCTTTGGTTATAATTGAACGAAAAATGTGTGGTGCTATCAACACAGAAAACATCATTGAACCAATCATTGTTCCTCTGCACAAAGAATTCGGGGATTATTTCATTTATCAGGATCATAACGCTCCAACACATTGCACGCGAAATCCTCTAAACATTCTTCGAAAAAACAATATCAAGAAGATGAACTCGCCAACAAACTCACCAGACAGAGCACTATCCAATCGCCGAAAGCCACCTTCAGCTTTTCACGAATTGACCCTTCAGGGATTATATGCCCTGACTATATTTCATAAGTGACTTGATTCGTGGGATCCCTAGGATTATTGGTGACGATTTTGAGAAGAATTGGTAAAACGAACGATTACATTTGGAGTTTGTGAAATAACCATTCTAAATTAAAAGTAAATAATCGATATATTTAAATTTATTCTCATTTGTTTTATTTTTTCTCTTTCTTCATAAAGCAGAGAGTAAAAAAATCGAATGTTTGGAATAGAAGAAAATATGAATTTTATTTTTCGAGAAACCTAGGGGGTTCAAGAGTTGTCGTAGTGTAATGATTAACTCCAAAGTATTCACGTGTTATGAGGGTGTCATCGTCAGAATACATCTCACTTGTAACTACTTATGGGGTTGAAATGAGCTCTAAAGCACAGCGAAACGAGACCGGGAGGATAATTAATTAATTCGTCATTGATTCTGTCTGGCATATTAGAACATATTTTAAAATAATACACTCAACATATGGGGAACGATAAAATTAAAATGTATATTACATAAAATATAGATATTTTCAGTTCAAATATGAAGTTATCTGTGCATAGCACGTGGTGGATTTGTTTTAAGGTTAAGCCTCAATTACACTCAGCCCTTCCTTCTGCAGCTCGCGTTGTCCGCACTAAGTCCCGAAAAACTTCTGCAACAGTACCGAAGGCAGTGAGCATTTACACTCTGCTGCAACATTTTCCTCGGGATCAAGTGTCGGCAACGACGAACAATGAAATGCCACAGCAACCCAGTTGAATTTAATCATTCACGCTGCTGCCGGTCCTTTGACTTCCCTACGAAAACCGCCAATTCTGGGAGCGTAGAGCAGCACGAATGGCAATGGAAGGCAGCAGGGAAATGTAATGATTACATTCTCGCGCTGCCCACTTCCCTGCTCCCTGCAGTGGAAGTGAGTGAGTGTAATCGGGGTGTAGAAGTTTAGCTTTTCGCATCCTTCAAGTTGGTGTTCTTCATACAGACAGATATGAATATAATTTTGACATCATTTAGGTATTACAGTTGTATCGTAGTTTTCCTAATAATCGTTCTAATTTCTTGATTATTTTGAATATTCGAAAGCATATAAACAAAATTGTCTTATTCTTCATGGTACCGTGTGTCTGGAATGAATCAATAATATTCTAAGATATTAATTGACCGAAAATTTAGTTTGTAAAGGTACTACAGAAAATTCTTTGAATTCATAATTATACACTTTCAAGTAACTCCCTAATTTTTTTTTCAGATCGACATACTCGATATCTTCAGTTCCATATCCAAGTGAGTATTAATAATATTATTTCCTTGGCAAAATCTCTTGCCGTTTTCTGGTGTTGCACATCGATTCATTCATAATACAGTGCAACCTTAATATAACGAACTCAATATAACGACTTCCTCGATTTAACGAATTTTTTAATCCCCTTGAATCGTCCATATAGTCAATGTAAAACATACCTCTACATTACGAAAAATTTACGAACAACCTCTTTATAACGAATTTTCAACTCTAAAAGAGTGTGAATACCTACTTAACGAATTTCGTCAACTCAAAACCTCTAATAACGTTTTCACCAATAACCAGGTATGTATGTGATTCAGCCGCGACAGTTTCGACGCGTATTACGTAAAATACGAAAGTTAGTTGATGGAAAGTAATCACTGTTGCTCCTCACTTTTTTGCAATGGCTCAGAAACGTAAAAGGCGTTCCTTATCTGTCGCAGAAAAGCGAAGCATCATTAATTATGTTGACAAAAATCGTTCTCCAAAAAAATAGACCATGGTAATAAGTTCGGGATTCCCGCAAGTTCATTGGCTACAATTTCAAATCTAAAGATAAGTTTTCCGACGAAATTGGTTTGCCTTCAAACATCATAAGATGAAAAGTGGAAAACAAACTACAATTTATTACTTTTTTCCAATCAAGATGAATAAAATTAGATTAGGCTTTTATACCAATTGGTTGATTTTTCACTCTTTTTATTTGTTCTGCGAATTTTGAAAAAAAACCTACCTACTCACTTTATGTTTTGAAAAGAAATATAAAATAAATGAGTAATTTGATAAAATGAGTTTTCATTTATATGAGCAAAATTAGTTCGCTATAACAAGATGAGTACGTAATGTCGAGGTGAATAAAACCTCGGTATAATAAATTTTGGACCAACCTCACCTCAATATAACAAACCTCAGTTTTACGATTATTGATATAACGAATATTTACTGGTTCCCTTCCGATTGTTGTTATAACGAGGTTCCACTGTATTGTTTTTATGATATGACGATTTTTTAGGGATGCACTGGAAGGTATGTATATTAATTATACAATATGTTTGTAACGCTGCATCCGAAATATGACGAAAACAAAGCTAATGGAGTCTTTCAACTTTTGTGTTAAATTTTTTCTGTTCTTTATGTTACGAAGCTTATTTATGTAAAGTTTTGGTATCGTTCGGTCATCAAGCAGTACTCAGTACTACAGTAGCGATGTATACTACACACATATTGCACATAGTACCCCTAGTAATTTCTGAAATGAGATGAAATTCTAGCAGATTTATGTTTAGTGTTAATTATTTAGAGCTTTCAGCATGGCACAATCAACAAATGAACAAGCTTATAATAGACATAAGAAACTATTGTATAGCACTGAGCAATAAATCAACGAAAAGTTGCATCTCTACTTTAGATTCCTGATGCCCTTCAACTCTTCATGGGTCTTCACTGTTTTCTTTATACCCAACTCGAATGAAATCAGACAAAATAACAAAATGTTTTTTAGCTAGTATTATCATATAGGTACATATTAAAATAAAAAGGAACTCATTATTTCAGTTCACTAGAAAATTGTTTCCGTTGGTATTCAGCACCAACAAATTCGTTACACATAGCGCTATTTAACTGGCATTGCATTGACAACTCGTCCGAGATAATTTTTTTCAGATTGAAGGCACACAGTTATATAAACTTTTCCCGTCGACCTCGAAATAAAGGGTGACTTTAATGTATACGAAATTGAACATTAATGACCTATTTATTGTTCAATTTATGCTATGTTGATGTTCATTGTTATGAGCAACCGAACACAAAGTATTCAGAAGCTATACGGGTAAAGTCTCGGGTAAAGTTAAAACCCTACTGGAACATGGAAACATGATAATTTTATTGTCAAATGTATACCTTGTGCGAATAAGAATATTTTCCAATCGAAAATTCTTTCTAAATTCTCAATTGGGCCGACGGAAAATCTTGTAATCAACTCGTTTAGTTATCTAGCGCCTAATAGGCTACGAACAGTTCTGACAGTTGCTATGGTTGTTGGTCTGAGATTGGAGGACCAACATTAACTTATAAATGAATTGATGTAATCTGAGTGCGATTTATTGGGAAATTTTGTGGTTTTTCGATACTTTGTACTTATTATTCATTAAATTATACTAATGAATATAATTTCACCTTAATTCTCCTAAAAGCAGATCAAAATATCTGTTAAATATGCAATCTTTCGGTGTTATAGTGGGCTGTGACAGCAAAGAAGGAACTGAAAACTTACACTTCAATTTCTTCAGGTGAATCAAAATATGGAATTTAAATGACAACAATGAAGAATATCACTGATACTAATTTATGCAGTAGTTTTGGCATTATCATTGCAATACTATATACCTAATTGTTAGAATGAACTTGAATTATTCATGTTGAAAGTGAATAAGTGTTAAAAGTAATTGGATATGAAAAGAAAATCATTCTTTTTGAGGCTCGTTAGAAGACTTTGAGTCCTACAGTGTAAAATATGAAAAATGTAATGAAGAGAATCAGTAATGAAAAATCGGATAAAGCAAGTACTTGCAAGTGGGTATCTATTGTAATGTTTTGAATTTTAGGACTCAAAGTCTTCTTAACGAGACTTGAAAAGGGAATATTTCCGAATAGTTGGCTATAATGTACTAAACTTTATACATATATACAACAAAATCAAACATCAATCCAAACAACGTTTTCCAATCGTAACCTCAAAACTCAAAAGAAATAAGTCAATCCACAAATGATTAATGAAATGACCAAAAACTACCATAAATACTTTTGTCGTATGTCAGTGATAGTTCATTGATGTAATCCAATTATTCATTATAAAACATGCGCGTAGGTACCTACTTACAAGCTTACTTGCTTCATCCGATGTCTCATTCCTAATTTCTTCGCATTAAATTTTCATGTTCTATTTTTCATAGCTCATAGTCTTCATAAGAAGACTTGAAGAAATGTTTTTTTTTAAATTCAATAACAGTCTAATATTTCTCATATTCCACATGAAAAGTTGAGTTCATCTGAATAATATACAGTATTCAAGTGAAAATACCAAAACTACAGCATAAAATCGTATCAGTGATATTTTATCATTTTTATAATTCAAATTCCATATTTCAAATCACCTGAAGAAAATAAAATTTGTAGAATATTTAGTTCCTTCCTTGTTGTCACAGGCATATTTAATTGATATTTTGAATATTTGATCTGCAGTTGAAGAGAATTAAGGTGAAATTATATTTTCAATCTTATTTAATATGAATTAATGTTCAAAGTGCCAAAAATACGAATCTCAATAAATCGCTCTCAGATTGCTATAATCAGTTCATTAAAGGTTAATGTGGTCCTCCGGTTACGTCCAGCTGTCAAACTGCTCGTAACCTATAGGTCTTGAAGGTTAACGCTGTCAACGATATTCTAGTTGATTAACTTACCATCTGCGTTTTTGCATTTTCAAGTAAATTGATGTAGGATTCGTTTTTTTTAAATTATTGCGACCCCATAGGGAAGCAACGTGGAAACAACTTTGATACGGTACAAAATATCATCTTTGTAGTTCTCTTGGTAAAATAGTCATTCAGCATAGTTCTTTTTGTTTGTTTGTAGGTTAGAATCATCTCAGGTTTGTGCTGATCTCCGCATTTTAAAAGCAATTCCCGATTTCGACCTAGTAACTTCTTGACTTCTGGTGGCGCCTTACTCCAAAACTTACTATACCCATATTTTGAAACAGACCAATATTCTGTCTCGACATCATTATCTTCTAGCCCTCAGAGCCAACTCAGTAGCATAAGTAAGTTCTTTGATCAACTAGTTCGAGATGATTAATCGGAAGCCTAATGAACGAGGCGATTACAAGTTTTTCCGTCGGCGGCGTCATTATGAATTGAGTATAAATTCTTGATTGTGATACATTCTGGCACGAGACGGACATTTGACATTATGTATATTAATTTTTATGTTTTTTTTGCCAGAAGAGTTGTAAATCACTCTAACCTATCGCTTTTACATCTTCATGTACGGTTGCCCATGACGATTGCATATTAAAATAATAGAAACTGAGCAGTAATAGTTATTTAATCAACTAGGGTATTAAAGACAGCGACTAATGGTCGAGATATTTTAAAGCGTGAACGGAGCGAACGAGTTAATATTTCGAGACCTTTGGTCGCTCGATTAATAACCAAGTTCATTACAAGATTTTTCCGACGATCTAAACATGAATTGTGTATGAATTTTTAATTGAAATGCATTCTAATTTTGCACAAGACATACATTTTTCATAATGGAATTTCTATGTTTCAGCAGAGTTTTGACATTTTTCGTACTGCTTCTGGATACTTTGTGTACCTCTGCCATGAGGATTGCACATTAAGATATAGCATAAATTGAACATTAAAATGGGTCATTAATGTTCAATTCCATACGCATTAAAATCACCTTTTATTTCGAGGTCGGCGGAAAAACGGATTACTATTGATCAGTTTCGTAAACCAACCTTCCATTTTGAGGCCGACGTAAATACATATTATGTATATTGAATATATAGGTTACATTACAGACATTTCTATAAATTATATTTTCTTAATTGTCATTTATCTATTTGTGCTCACCTCAGGTTCGTTTCAAGTAAGATAAATTATTAATTTAACAACTACTGTCGGGGTTTTTCTCAATCATTTTATTCTGTCGAATATCAATTTATTTGGTCGTCTTGCGGGTTGTACCTTACAAAACACATCGAATTTGATTTGTTTCAGGAAAAAAGGGTCAGAAATACAGGGTGTTCCATCATGAACAGGACGAATATATATGTATATTCGTCTAGAGGACACTGGGAGAATCATTTTTGCCTTATCACATATTACCTATATTCCGTTTTCGAAGCATAAGCGAGATGCAGGGGTGTTAAAGTCATTTTGAGCAAGATTCTAATGAGTGTGATCATTTATGTATAACACTTAGAGTGAAGGTTTCTTCTCAAACCTCGGTATTTTAGGGTCCTTCATTCAGAAACGTGACGAACTCCGAAAATTTTTCGACGGAAAACCTGCAATTTTTTTCATTTGTCGAATTGAATTTTATTTTCTGAATAAAAATTTTCAAAGAATTTCTGTGAAATTTCGTTTTCATAAATCGAACACAAATTTTTTCACATGTCTACAGCGATATAAAAATTTTTACCCGAAATCTAAAAAATTTTTTAAAATTTTATTTATTATACCTATCACGAATCGTAAAAACGGTTTCGTTACTACAGCCATTCAATGTTTTGTTCAGACATCTAAATAATAAAAAAAAATGGTTTGGTTTTATATTCGAAATTATTGAATTATTGGTCCAAACATTCTAGATGAATTTTCAAAAAAAAAAAGTAAAACTTAGTGGGATTTGAACCCTCGATTCCGAAGTAGTGTGTTAAATACGGAATAGAGACTGTTCTAATATATAAATAATATAATATATTATTATAATAAGGATATTGATAATAATAGTTGCCAAGCAACGGCAGTTCGAAGTTCATAGATTTCGACTGGTGTTTGAATTTCACTGAATATAATAAGCAAGTTGCTAGGCAACGAATTTTAATATCCTTAGAACAGTGAGTGGAATGATTCCCCTGGTGTCCTCTACTGCAAATACTTATACAGGGTTGGGATAAAGTTCGGCACCAAATTAATATCTTTAAAACGAAACGGGCGATTTTTTGAAATTTGGCAGCTGAGTGTAATGGACCACAATGCATCTGATGAGCATATTTGCATTAATGAGATACTTCCGGTTTAACCGGAAATGACCAATTTTTTATTATTTAAACGGGATACCCTGTATATTTCTGCAGATTCTGAAAGAGCACTTTGTTTCGGATCCGTCCATACCAGGTTCCATGAAAAATTCTCTGTTAAGGAAGAAATTCAGTCCTTTTGTACATTTGAGAAAAAATCCATTCAAATGAATAATCGTTGTTATTTGTATCAATAGTGAGAAATAAAACGAAATACTTGTAGTAGAAAACTCTTTCTGCTTTTCATGACGTATTTTTATGAAAATCTATAAAAAAAGAATACAGCTTTTACTAGTAAAAAAAAATTATTAGAATAATTTAAAAAAAATCATTTTAAATGTTCGAAGTGCTTGCCATTCACCTCCTGACAATATGCCAGTCTATTAACATTCTTGAGTAACTTTTCTCAAGACTTCTCCATGTATTAAGGCACATTCATCAAGAATCCGTTGTCTCAATTCTTCTTTTTACAGATAATTTTCACATGGAACCTGGTATGGACAGATCCGAAACAAAGTGCTCTTCAGAATCTGCAGAAATATACAGGGTGTCCCATTTAAATAAAGAAAAAATTGGTCATTTCCGGTTAAACCGGAAGTATCTCATCAATGAGAATATGCTCATCAAATGCATTTGTGGTCCATTACACTCAGATGCCAAATTTCAAAAATATCGCCTGTTTCGTTTTAAAGATATTATTTGGTGCCGAAACTTTATCCCAACCCTGTATATGTAGTACAATTTATGATGAAACATTAAGTATAATAATGAATGAAAATTCATGGTTAACAGTAACGCAGGCATAATATAAATAATGAAAGCGGAGAATAATATTAATCGATATAAAATCAACCAATATTAAACCCACACTTCGGAACTAATCCCGTCAACGAGCACAAAGAACATGCATAGTGGTAATATCAAACAGAGCATCCATAGATAGCTATTTCGCCCTATTTTGGGGTCATCAGTATGGAGGAGCTCCGATTTGAAAGGCATTTAGGTTCCCTTACTTGAAGAAATGTTGCCCAGTTCTGAGAATTACAGAAACAAGACGCCATCTCTTGGGATCCTTACGAACACCTACCTCCAATGCATGAAACGTTGAACGAAGTCGCGAGATGTTTATCCGTTTTTCATACGAACTGGTGGCAGTCCAACTTTGTGGATTTTTACCTTCAGTCGATGAAGTGGAAACGCTCGTTTCTTCGTCGTAAACCAGACGTGGGTGATAATAATAATGAATGAAAATTCATGCGTTTAATAGTAAACGCAGGCATAATATAAATAATGAAAGCGGAGAATAATATTAATCGATATAAAATCAACCAATATTAAACCCACACTTCGGAACTAATCCCGTCAACGAACAAAGAACATGCATAGTGGTAATATCAAACAGAGCATCCATAGATAGCTATTTCGCCCTATTTGGGGCTCATCAGTATGGAGGAGCTCCGTTTGAAAGGCATTCTAGGTTCCCTTACTTGAAGAAATGTTGCCCAGTTCTGAGAATAACATGAATTTTCATTCATTATTATTATCACCACGTCTGGTTTACGACGAAGAAAGAAAGCGCGTTTCCACTTATCGACTGAAGGTAAAAATCCACAAAGTTGGACTGCCACCAGTTCGTATGAAAAACGGATAAACATCTCGCGACTTCGTTCAACGTTCATGCATTGGAGGTAGGTGTTCGTAAGGATCCCAAGAGATGGCGCTTGTTTCTGTTATTCTCAGAACTGGGCAACATTTCTTCAAGTAATGGAACCTAGAATGCCTTTCAAACGGAGCTCCTCCATACTGATGAGCCCAAATAGGGCGAAATAGCTATTTATGGATGCTCTGTTTGATATTACCACTATGCATGTTCTTTGTTCGTTGACGGGATTAGTTCCGAAGTGTGGGTTTAATATTGGTTGATTTTATATCGATTAATATTATTCTCCGCTTTCATTTTTTATTATATTAAGTATAATATGAAGTTTTCAATATCCTAAATTCCATTCGCTGCAAAATTTTCATTCATTTTTTTCAATTTTAAGGAGGTGATGAAAAAATTCATCGAGGAAGTCGAGGATCTCAAGGAAAAATATGAAAAGTCGAAGAAGGACCGTGCCAGAATGAGGAAGAGACTGGAGGCCTTGGAAAAGTAAGTCTTGCACCGATTCAACCAATTTCTGTCTTGTTATATTCTTGGTGACCTCTACCTGTAGCTTGAACGGCTAGTGATTGTCAACTTCGAATGAATCCGTCTCCTCAAAATTGACAACTCCTCTTTGTAGCATTCGCATATTTGATGCACAAAATATAATCTACACAAATATGACGCTCCGTGTTGCTTGATATATTTGTAACAACAGTGCAAACTTTGACAGAAATGTGTCTAGTGAAAAAATTAAATGCAAATTACACGAACAAAATATCTAATTGTGAAACATATTTAATTTTTTGTATGATTGCATATTCAAATGATTTCGACTACAGCTTAAACATTTTTTTCAATATCCGTCTGTTGAGTTCTAGATGCTAAGAATCGAGTTCAGTGAAACCTGCAGCGAAAAATATCTACATATAAAAACCAGTAAAACTTTTTCTGTTATTAAATCATATCCAAATCCGGAGATCTTTTGTGATCACGTATAATGAGACTCACATGAAGTTATTAAGTTATCAATGTTTCCAAAACCTTTTCTTCTTTGTACTGTAGATGTTCCTCAGCGGGTTCCAATAATTTCAGATGGATAAAAAACGTTTTCGAATAAATAAATATAATGCTGAACAAAATTTCATCGAATGACGTCACAAACATTTCAGAATATTTTGCCAGACTACCCGTGGTTTTCACAAAGCTTGATTGGGCAATCAAATCAATGATTTTGAGCTTAGACAAAGGAAAGAGGGAGACGCGGCATGTCATTCATAAATTCAGGAATAGTTGAAGCCAACATCCATGAGTAGAACAAGGACAGCTACATCAACTCCAACTGAGTCGGCAACAATGCAGATACTTCGACCGCGTGAATCGAACAACTACCAGTGGCGTGGTGTTGCCGTTGTCGAAAGATTTGAAATTAATATTTTATACTGACATAAGGTTTTCTATACGGATAAATTTAATCAAATGAGGAATCGTCACACAAAAAATTTAACCTATGGAGTATATGTTCATCTGGAAATAACTTTGATTCTCACATACATTCACTATAGGGGAAGTATGCCTATGATGGCATCCTGCTTATGATGGCACACTTCAAAGAAGTCTGTTAAACATCAACTGAACAAACTTATATTTAATGAGATTGTACGCCAAATGGCATTTACTCTTGATATACGTAGTTACACCTTGAATACATGGCACTTTGTGAATGTTATAAGAGTTCAATCATTTCGGTAAGTGTTGATGTATGACAGTTATTTCATTCTTTTTCGTTTTATTTGGATATTCAATAAATCTGTGTAAAAAATGATTATACTTTCCTTGAATCACTCTATAACAAGCTTTAAGGTGAAAGTTTAAGGTTTTTCGTCTTTTCAGTACCTTTTTTCGCTTTGTTGAAAAATATATGTTATTATGCTTATGATGGCATAGCCAGAGTGTTCCTATGATAGCATAGGGTGCCATCATAGGAAAATAATCAAGATCAAGAGACGATTCCTCCAAAGCCTGGTAGTTTCAAGTGAAGTATCGAGATCATTGAAAATCATACATGAACTCTCACCACTGCCAACTGCCGTTGCAGAATCAACAGTGAACAGAGGAAGAAAGCGAGGAAAAGTTGGAATCCTCAATACAACCCCTGACATAAAAGAAAAGAAGTTGGAAAAAGAAGGGAAGACAAAGAAAGAGAGAGAAGCTAGGTCAAAAGACAGATTAAGTTCGTAGAAGAAAATGAGGAAAATGAGAAGAACGACATTATGACGATGATTCAGATGCCGCTTGTCTTTTAGCCCAGTCAAATTAGCATTTCACCTCGGAATGAAAGATAATAAGCTGAAAATTGGAATGAACCTTTGTTTTGTCATTCTAATGTTGTCTCAAAAGTCACAAATGCTATCGTGCCGGCGTCTTAAGATATTGAAGGTCAAAGGTCAAAAAATCGGTTTTTTGCGAATATCTGCCTTCCTATGGCTTAAATGAGATTTGCAGTTATTATGAAAGTTGTAGACTATAAAATTGTCTACAACTTTTGTTTGAACTTTTTTTTTCATGCGACCAACCGTTTTTGGGGTAGAGGCGAAGAGTGCGCAGCGTACAGTCATATGACCTAATGCAGGGTCAAGCGTGAGTTACGGTTAGCAGTTCGTTGTATAAAGTCAATTATTCACTTAACAATTATAATTTTTAAACAATGCCCATTTTTTATGTTCTATTCGTTATTTTTTTTCAATTTAATTTTTTTAAATAGCGCAGAATTCGTGTCACAGCCACTAAATGCGTGTAAAAATTAAATGTGTTTTTTAGTACGAGGATATTGGTTTAAAACTTTTAGAAGAGTATATTTGTGTGTTGACATTGCCTTTGCCAACTTTTTGAGGAAAATTTCCTGTTGATGGGATTGAGTACGTCCAATTAAAATAACGAACAAATCAATATCTTCTCCTATGATGACAGCAGTCTTTTGATGTTCTGTAAGGCAATAGCTGTGTCAATGATGAGAACATCAGCATCATCTCTGACTTGTTTTGTTGTGATATTACCAGTTTCAAATTTTTCAAACAATTTTTTTTTATTAGACCGATTTGATGAAAATTTTTCTTGACTGATTGGCACAATCATTGTTTCGTCAAAACAAACTTCATATGATTTTGAAAGTGCAGCAGTTCTTCTTTGTTGTTCCTTTGCTTTAATATTTTTACTATAGTCGGAATATCCGTCAAATACAATAATTTAATTACTTATTTTAATTTAAATATAAATTATTAATATAATTAGTACATAAATAATGGGCATTGTTTAATAATTATAACTGTTAAGTGAATAATTGACTTCATACAACGAACTGCTAACCGTAACTCACGCTTGACCCTGCATTAGGTCACAACAAAACAAGTCAGAGATGATGCTGATGTTCTCATCATTGACACAGCTATTGCCTTAACAGAACATCAAAAGACTGCTGTCATCATAGGAGAAGATATTGATTTGTTCGTTATTTTAATTGGACGTACTCAATCCCATCAACAGGAAATTTTCTCTCAAAAAGTTGGCAAAGGCAATGTCAACACACAAATATACTCTTCTAAAAGTTTTAACCAATATCCTCGTACTAAAAAACACATTTTATTTTTACACGCATTTAGTGGCTGTGACACGAATTCTGCGCTATTTAAAAAAATTAAATTGAAAAAAAATTAACGAATAGAACATAAATAATGGGCATTGTTTAATAATTATAATTGTTAGTGAATAGTTGACTTTATACAACGAACTGCTAACCGTAACTCACGCTTGACCCTGCATTAGGTCATATGACTGTACGCTGCGCACTCTTCGCGCTTACCCCAAAAACGGTTGTCGTATGAAACAAAAAGTTCAAACAAAAGTGTAGACAATTTTATAGTCTACAACTTTCATAATAACTGCAAATCTCATTTAAGCAATAGGAAGGCAGATATTCGCAAAAAACCGATTTTTATGACTTTGACCTTCAATATCTTAAGACGCCGGCACGATAGCATTGTGACTTTGAGAACAACATTTAGAATGACAAAACAAAGGTTTCATACCAATTTTCAGCTTATTATCTTTCATTCCGAAGTGGCCCCCTTTTCGTCTAATTTGACTGGGCTATTATTGTTATAAGCTGTTGTCCATGTCTCGACCAAGGGAGAATTGGTTGCGTTGCCAGAAATGCGCCAGCTGGTGCCATGCCCGAGTGTGATAGTGCAAATCATAATCGTATGTGAATTGTGCGTATAAACATTATCCATACTAATATTATAAATGCGAAAGTAACTCTGTCTGTCTGTCTGTCTGTCTGTCTGTCTGTCTGTTACTCTTTCACGCCTAAACGGCTGAACTGAACGGATTTTGATGAAATTTGGTATGGTGATAGATGATAACCTAGAAATGGTCATAGGCTATAAATAATCACGCAATCGTTCTTAGGGGGTAGGCAGTAGAGAGTAGCAGATAAACTAAATTGAGTTTGTGATTTTAGTCGGTTTTGTTGGGACTTTGCTCTTTCACGCCTAAACGGCTGAACGGATTTCGATGAAATTTGTGTATGGTGATAGACGATAACCTAGAAATAGTCATAGGCTATAAATAATCACGCCATCGTTCTTAGGGGGTAGGAGTAGCAGTAGGCAGATAACTAAATTGGTTAGTGATTTTTTAGTCGTTTTTGTTGGGACTTTGCTCTTTCACGCCTAAACGGCTGAACGGTTTCGATGAAATTTGGTATGGTGATAGATGATAACCTAGAAATGGTCATAGGCTATAAATAATCACGCCATCGTTCTTAGAGGGTAGGCAGTAGGCAGATAACTAAAATGAGATAGTTATTTTTAGTCGTTTTTGTTGGGACTTTGCTCTAACGGCACGTGAACGGATTTTGATGAAATTGGTATGGTGGTGATAGATGATAACCTAGAAATGGTCATAGGCTATAAATAATCACGTCATCGTTCTTAGGGGGTAGGAGTAGGCAGATAACTAAATTGAGTTAGTGATTTTTAGTCGTTTTTGTTGGACTTTTGCTCTTTCACGTATAAACGCTCTGAACAGATTTTGATGAAATTAGTAGGTAATAGATGGTTACCTAAAAACGGATATAAGATCGAAATGATCACGTCATCGTACTAGGGGGTAGGAAGTAGGCAGAAAACTGAATTGAGTTAGTGATTTTTTTATGGTTTTTGCTGGGAGTTTTGCTCCATCATGCCTAAACGGCTGAACGGATTTGATGATGAAATTTGTATGGTGATAGATGATAACCTAGAAATGGTCATAGGCTATAAATAATCACGCCATCGTTCTTAGGGGGTAGGCAGTAGGCAGATAACTAAATTGAGTTAGTGATTTTTAATCGTTTGTTTTTAAAAGTTTACTCATTCACGCCTTAACGTCTGAACGAGTCATTATGTAGCTTAGGTTGCTTTTGAACAAATTTTGATGTGAGTTGAGGACTGGAACACGATAGTGGGACATTGTTGCAGGGGGACTTACAGCCGGGAGAAAACAAAAAAACTTATGCGGACGAAAGTCGCGGATAATTAAAAGCTAGTATTTTTAATTTTAACGATGCCAAAGAATGTATATTTAGTTTCTTTACACTTATATTTTCATTTTCATGAAATAGGACTGCTATTTTTCAATAAAACATTTCAATAAATAATATCATTTTATTTAAGCTATATGCCATCAAAGACATACGTGATCTTATTGGCACCTGTGGCCAAATTTTAAAAAGAGCTATAATCCAAATTTTTAAAAACTTATATTGAAACTATATTATATAAGAATGCATATTACATACGAGTAGCAGTAAATCTGTCCATTCGATATAACATAGAAAAATAATCCTTCAACGAAATATGTAAGTAATTCGTTAAGGGTGCCAACATGGGCACACTTCCCCTAGTATAAAACCATATAACATTTCATTTGTAACATAGTATAGATCCGTATACCAACTGAGCAGTATGTTTTTGAGCGCTTGTTATACTTAAACGAGTGCTATATCGTTTTGCCCAAATGTCTGTAATTTTCGAACTTTGAACCGATAACGGTTTCAAACGATAGGGTTCGACTACGTGAAGACGAGTACTTCTCCACTATTTAATGGATGTTATTAGACATATAAACCTTCCTCTTGAATCACTCTATCTATTAAAAAAAACGCATCAAAATCCGTTTGCGTAGTTTCAAAGATTTAAGCATACAAAGGGACATAGGGACAGAGAAAGCGACTTTGTTTTATACTATGTAGTGAAGCTGTGATTAATTGAAGAGCGTTGTGAACACAGTTGATACCATGCACTGCCCCTTTCAATCAATTATATTCTGCTGTACTCTTATATTTAAATGAATAACATGCATTGATCTCTACTACAGAATTATTAATGTTTTGCAGGGGGCTATCAATAACGAAATACCTGATGGGTTTATTGAATTATCTATTTATGTTGAACTCAATGAACTTTTTTCTAGACATTACAACCTTGCATAGCAATACTTACTCACCTTATTCTCACAAAGAAAGTAAATAAATAAATGAATATAAAGTAAATTTTTTATCGGGAACTTTTCGTTTAAATATTTTGTCTACAACCAGGCGCTTTCAACCTGCACTCACAAATATAGTAGCATCCTATGAGGCCAGTTTGAGTTTTGCTATCATCAAGAGTCAAAGAAGACTAGTGTAATTAAAAAATGTGATGAAACCGAGAAAGGAGGAAGTGTTTTTTGGCTTATTTTAGGAAATGTTTAAAATTGGGAAACCGAATACGTTATGGCAACGACATGCAGGATTACGTTTGTTATGACATGTATTTGATTTGTTGTTGAAATCGATCGAATTTAGTTTTAGTATAAGAGCTTGTAGAAAAATATTGTTCCTAACTCGTGTGGAAATTGCTCTTATTGCACTCGGCTAGCTGAATCGTTCGGGTAACTGCAGTTTCGCGGCGGGAAATATCTTTTTCCGCACTTGTTTTGAAAAATAATGATATGGTGATTAATAAACGTCCTGGAGGATACTAAAGTTGTATTTCGGCTCTATTTCTTCTATCTTCTTCTATCAATAGGTGGAGGGACACTTGCACTTGTAAGGTGAAGGTGGAGAGGACATCCACATCATTACCGCACCAACAACAGGCAGCCACGTTAGCCGATGAGGATTCTGATGTAAGAACTCAAATAACTATTTTTGCACGCTTCTTTGATGAACATTTGTTCAAATGTCTGTAACTAAGTTTTGAATTTTCAAACGGGAGTCCGTATTGACTCGGATGAAATCGTGAAGCGAAATCAATTCAGCCGGCAATCTGTAAACACTTTTACTTTGGAACGAACTGAAAACGAAAGGTAGAGAAACTCGATTTGAATTTCTCAAGAAATTTTCAAAAACTGAAATCCCATTGGGACAAAATTTTATCTATATAAACTGCTCAACGACGCAGATTTCTTTGTGAAGATATTTTGAAAAAAGATTTCTATTGAAATATTGCCCGAAAAATTAGATAATTCAGAAGCTGTTCGCGTATCAGGGGCCTATTGCACAAACTACTTTGCAACTTTTCACTTTGCACTTTTCACTTTTCAAATGAATTATATTGCACGAAACGCATTAATAATTGAAAGTGCGACGTGAAAAAGTCAAGTGCAAACTGGAAATCACTTCGCTGAAATTAAATATGGGGAAATGTTGTGCAATATAATTAATTTTTACTTTTGAAATTTGTCAAAATGCAAAGTGCAAAGGAAAAGTTGCAAAGTATTTTGGTGCAATAGGCCCCAGGTCATCACAGCGTCGAAAAGATAGATTGTGAAAAATTCCATTTTCTCGATGTTCAATGATGTGGGGGCTTTCGTTTCGAAAATGGAATTTTTTTCCAAAAATGCAGAATTATTTTTTGGTTCGTCAACAAAGTGA